>LBNU01027826.1:13370-25052 GCA_014162995.1 Artemisia annua | reverse complement strand
TGACAAACCGGCTTTGAGCGACCACAAACTGGCTTTGAGCGACGACTTTTGTCGTGGTTATAACCTATAATTCTTGTATTGTTGCCTTGGTGATCTCAGTAGTTAGTATTTTAAAAGATC
This sequence comes from Artemisia annua, assembly GCA_014162995.1. Lineage (NCBI taxonomy): Eukaryota > Viridiplantae > Streptophyta > Magnoliopsida > Asterales > Asteraceae > Artemisia > Artemisia annua. The sequence goes on along the minus strand of LBNU01027826.1, from coordinate 24,932 downwards.
ATGTATATATAGTTATATATGTGCGATAATGTACCTGATATCAATGTCTGGATGCAAATTCTCAAATGCAATCAGCATCATAGATATATCGAATCCTCTGGAATATAATTAACACGAAGGAAAACTATGTAAGAAATTATATGTTGTTACGCCTTGTCCATTTAAGCCTAATTTAAGAGGCATTTAACCACACCTCTCATTTATGAATTCAAGCAATGCTGGAGAGCTGTTTTCCGGTGGGTTTTTAAGATAGCGACTCATCTATATATATCCAAATATTGAGTACATCAATAATGCTATTAATCCATAATTCAATATGATATAAACATGGATGAAAATATTACCTCTGTGTCCCAATAGCTAAATGATTTCATGTAGTCTTTTTTAATATAGTCTTTTTTAGGATAGTCTTCAGTACCTTTGTAAATGAAGCCACCTGTTACAAAGTGAAGTTATTTTGTTACTACTTGACTACTTGGAACGAAGATTATCTATCGAAGATAAACTTACGGTTGAACCCATAGATATTCCCTAATAAAGTGTGTGTGCCAAAGTCTTTCTCAGCAATCAAGAATGCTCTTGCCCTAATAAAAAAAGTTCAGTCGATTACTTATGTTAGAACGATATATGCAAACTAATCTAACACAAGATATCTATAATCACATGGATTATGATCTTACTTGTAAAAACGATTGGTGATTTGAGTGTTTTCTGTCATCTCCTGAAATACATATGTACAATATATAATACATTCATAAAGACTAAAGAGGAACACAAAACATGCATGGATACAAAATAAAGTATCCAATGAATAGAGAGAAACATGTAATATAACGGAATCATCAAGTACAAATAAGTAAACAAATAATTTACACCTTTTTTTCCGATACACAAGTTAAAAGATTTATATGTAAGCCAAAAAACAATTGCACTCTTTGGTTCCAGGGCTCTTTATCCATAGCTATTTATTTACCAGCCTATTTCCTTTTACAGTGTGTAGTTGACAAAAATAGAATTACGTATGAAATGCCGCTTGTTGATATTTCTGTTTTTTACTTTATTTGAGAATAGATCAATTATATTGGTTTAATTTTTTTCGTTTAAAAAAACATATGAGTAAGTCAATAACCTTTGAAATAAAAAAGAAGTAAAGCATTCTCGAATCTCGAGTTCTCGGCAATTGCATTTTTCATTGGATTTTGCAACATTCACATAAAATCCTCACAAAAAACTTCCACTCGCTGATGTGACAGCGGGTGATTGATTTTTAGTGGGATCCACATCCCACTAAAAAGATCCCACTAAAAACCAATCAACCGCTGACACATTAGCGAGTGAGATTTTTTTGTGAGGATTGTATGTGGATGTAGCATACCCCTTTTTCATCACACATTGATAAGTCACGTATTAGATAGCTAGGTACCATAACACCATAACATCAAAAAAGTGTCGTCACCTCAACATCATATCACTTTAACACCGAAATATTTAACACAAAAAAATCACCCCTTATCATAACACAACTTTTTTGAGACTCACATTTTTTTTCTTTTCTATTAATTTAAACAATATTTCATTCGTTAAATAAAAATACAAATTACAAATACTTAAATAAAAAACATACAAAATAAAAATAAAAAACCTCTTTAACTTTAAATTATGCCCAAGTCTTACACATTTAGCCCACGAGGTCATTTATAAAAAGAAAACAATAGAAAGGGACTGAATATGTAACTAGAAAGAAAAAAACTTTGTCCTCTTCGTTGGGCTACAGTACCACTTTTCCACATTTTTTTTCCTTCTTCCTTGCAAAATAACACACGATACAAGAACACATACACTACAAACAACCCATTGAAATTATTTTCCACATCTATGTTTCTGCCATAACTCAACCAGAAACGCGAAGCTCAACGCCACAAAGTCGGTATGGTTGCGCCGGCCAATGCAGCGCCAGCTAAGCATATCGCCGGCCTCAGCGTTACCATACCTAGCACTCATATTAGTTCACTATTAAAATACAATAGGAAAATAGAAGCATAATTTTGTTTAATCATTTATATGTTTGTCTAACAGGTGACCTTATGGCAAATTTTAAAGTTTAAGTTTATTTAATTATAAATCACATTTAATTATGGTAAATTATAATTTTAATCAATGTGTATTAGATACAATTAATCAATATTATATTTTAGCATGGTGTTACTATTCCACTTTATTAAAATAATGTTTCTGCTATAGTGAATTTGTGAGTGTGACTACAGTAATTTATTAAAATAATGCTTAATGTGCACTGTCTATTCTATACTACATTCGAGAGTCTTCCTTCTCACAAAGCACAGACGCATACACACAAAACACAGACAATCAGATATCAAACACAAAAGACACACACACGGAACAAAAACACCCACATCAAAACACACTAAACAATCAGATTATGTTATCCATATATCTGTCTACCACTTTTATTTTATTGGTCTTACAAATCGATTTGGTGGTCGATTGATCAAGATCCGGATATAATTGCGGTTAGTTTGATGGTTTTTTATTGTTGAATTTGATGGTTTCATCCTCTTTATTATGTCACTTTTTTTTTATTCTGATATAATTGCGGTTAGTTTCAGTTTTTAATTGCGGTTAGTTTCGGTTTTTATTTGCACATTGGATTTGGATTTTCATTATTGTACCAGCAGTTCGATGCACTAATTTAGGGATTTTCCTAAAATGGTTCATAAGATTTAGGGTTTCGATTAAATTTTAGGGTTCTTATGAAATTAGGGGTGTTTGGGATTGGGAGTGCGATCAGGGTTCTTATGAAATTAAGTGTTTAGGGTTTCGATTAAATTTTAGGGTTCTAATGAACTACATAATTAAGGATGTTTAGAATTGCTTATTAAGACTGATTATTTGCTTCATTATATTTGAGTTTCACTTTCTTATTCCGATTCATTTCCTTGCCTCATTATCCTCTTCTTCGTCTAAAAAAAGCTTTCTGCCTTTTTCAGGTCAGTGAGAAAAAAAAAGTTGGCTTACGGTTTTTAAGGTTGTGTGACAAGACCGATACGGAGAATAAGAATAGCAGGCCAAGGTTTGCCTGATTTTTTTTTCCAGCTGACGGTTTATTGGTAAAGTTGTGTCTTTTTGTTGATATTATGGTTATATGATTATTATTTGTTATATTTATCTGAAAATCTTACGAAAACACATGATTTTGTTTCAATTTTCAGTGCCTCACAGGTGCGACTTGATGCGTGGTTTTGCAACCTTACAACAGGTTTTACCTCTCGAGGGATCTCAAGAGGCTTACAACCCCACCAGGCAGTGTACCTGACCGATGTAGTATAGTGAAGTGGTAAGTACGGGGGATTGATCGTTCAACTTAAAGAATAGTGTTCGTTAAGATTGAAATTTATCTACTAGGTCTAGAGATGAGGGATGATTCTTTTTGTATTTTTATGTTTTATGGAAAGCAAGTAAAATTTCGGGTATTGGAAGAGTGGGCGGAATTAGTTGCTAGTCAACTAACCCAAGAGCTACTAATTAAACTAATGTGCAAGAAAAGTAAATTAAGGTTCTACAAGAAAAGTGAAGCATGTCTACCTATGATGTATTACTCCTTGCTAGCTATCCAATTCTACCTATTGACTGTAAACCTTGTTTTAATTGACGGGTGTATTCCTTTAAACATTCATGGGGTGGCGTACGTACTTCCCCAATCCTATAAGCTCTTATCTCCTCCTACAACGATGCGTTAAGCACCCAATCATAGGGATTGTAAACAGTGGCTTATGCATTAAATACTACCTTAATAACCTAGTACGCATTGGTTACATGTTTCTTAAGACGTTCAAGCACGTTACCATAAAGGAGGTTGGCCAGTTTTCTTAAGCCTAACATTGATGAGACATTCAATCAAAACAAGAATCAATAGGAAACAAGAATTATAAACTAAACCAACTAGATCTATTGAAGTTGTCACGCCTTAATTGATGGAGATAGACACACACATCAACAAGCCCTCATTGATGGAGATAGACACAAACATCAACAAGAAATCAATAAGATCTAATTAATTATATACAAGTTTCACACAATCATAAGTAGACACAAGGTGAATTAGCAACACATAATTAATGAAGAGCAATTAACAATAATAATGGAAGACATAATTAAGATAGAATCAACACACCATTACAAGATGTTTATGGAGTGATTAAGACCTTCCAAGTTGCTGGAAAAACACCTACCTAAACCCTAGAATCGGACTTAGGGTTTGGGGCTTACAAATAATGAAGTTATAATGTTCTATTTATAGGCAACTTTACTGTCGGCAAAGGGTGACGGCGTCAGCCCTAACAATTGACGGCGTCAGCCCGTCGTTTTCACCAAATCGAAGATTTTTTCGTCCTCTTCGCATGGGCTTTTGAACCACCCAAATCCGAGTTCGTATGAAGATTTTATGGCCAAAACAGTGACAGCTACTCCGCGCGCATGTTGTGATGATTTTAACACTAGACGGCCTACCTGACGGCGTCAGGTTATAAATTTTCTGGGCCATCTCTCTTTAAAGTTACACTATACGGCCTACTTTCAAATACACCTGACGGCGTCAGGTACGTGGTCAGGTGTTAATCCTTGATTTCTTCTCTTGGGCGTCTGGTATAACATAAATCCACCTCTTTTGACTTCAAGTGACGGCGTCACCTTATGGTTCTTGACGCCGTCAGGTACTGTTTCCAGCATATTTTGAGACTTTGTCGTTTTCTTCACTTTTATGCTCTAAAAACGCCCAAATATGCATGTTTTCCAGAATTCTTCTCAAAAGTACCTAAAATGACAAAAGGAACAATTTAGGGCAATATTTGATCACATTTATACGAATTAGGGCTTAAATGACCCTCTAAAAGCGTAACACTTTTCGTCTCATCAAATACCCTTACACTTGGGATTTGCTTGTCCTCAAGCAAATGAGCTTTTATTCCAATCAAAATATGAGTTAGGGGTCATTTAACACGAATATAAAAGTAATTACAACAAATAGTTATTAGACCCTAATCATAATAAGCACGGAAATCATACACTAGCACCTCACAAATAGTGTTTGGATTCTCTCATCTCTCAAATGTCATAAAGTTTATATCTCATAAATGGAAACGGAAAATAACACTCACTACCTGTCATAGCAAATAGATTACCATAGGCTTGGGAGAGGATCAATTACTCCTCCACTAGGCGTAAGAACCTAAGATAAACTATCAAACAGGGCTTTATAAAGGGTTGTAACGTAAGGTGTAGGGATATGATAACACGGTTTGGTTGGAATAAAGGGTATTTTAGTGGTGGCGAGTTAATTATCATGATCAAATACATGCACTCTACATCGTTGCTTAAGTCAAGACTCGACTCGTTCTTAGTCTAAAAATGAAATAACAAAAACTAAAAAGGAACATAAAAGGAAACGGAATGGTAGTCCGTATGTTTTTCTTCTTTCTTTTTCATATTTTTTTGTATTTTTCTAGATTTTTCGATTTTTTTTTCATACACTCTTGCCCTACCATCCAAAATAATACATCATAGGGGATTTGCATTCCCCTTACACTTGAATCTTTACATAACTTTACAACCACTATTCTAATGACTCGAATTAAGATAATTGAAAAACTTGGAGTACTTTTAAAATGTTTAGCACATATGGGGGTAATAATGTTGCTCTTCCCCATTACTTCATTACACTAGTACTTTACCCATGAGTCCCAATCGTCCCAAAACAATATGTACAAGGATATGACTTAACTTAGCAACCATGTAATTGACCGGATAATTAACTAAGGGTTTAACAAATGTTTTCACAATAATGCATCAAAGGTGGGTGCATACAAGGTAGGCTAAGGCGATTTGGGTGTACATTTAGTGGGGTGTAAACAAATTCTCACTTTGAGTAAGATGCTCAAAGGTTGAAACGAAAAGATAGGCTCTGAGGGGTGTACTAGGGGTATCATGTACCAAAAATAGGTACAACGCAAAGGGTGTGGGAGAATTACTTGACCAATGAAGTCATTGTAATTATAACAAATATACGGGTGTAAAACAATGGGTTAATCCTAATGCCTCTTATCACGTAGTCAATCCTAACTACACGAATGTAGTCTCACTAGCGGTCTCGGTATGCATCACAAACGCAAGTTCTAGAATCTATAAACTACCGGTACACTCATAAGCACCAACAATGATTGCTTTTTCCTAAAGATCTAAAGGCGAACCTCACATATTTGGGGTGGAAATTTTTTAGTGGTACGGTTTTGTGCTAGTCATACAATTTCCTATCCATGAGACGCTCATTAAGATCAAGGTTTCACTTCTAAATGTTGTAAAAAAATTTAAATTGGCGCTAAAATTGCCCTAACAAACATTTCTATTGGTTTTATTACAAATTTATTATCAAACAAAGCAAAACATCAAGCGTAAGTGTATTCTCAACGGTGCCTTCATTTACCCCCCTTACACTTAAACCAAACATTATCCCCAATGTTCAAATAGAAGACGTAAAAGTAAATAAAATGAAAGAATGAAATCAAATACTCCCCTGAATCGTTTGATGTGGATAATGAGGTAACATGGTTAGATCTTCTTCCAACAGAGATGAACGCTCAAAGCTTCCCTTCTGAAATAAAAATCATCTCCTTGTCTAAAATAACCTGTTAACCTGAAGAACAAACAAGAAAAACCAAAGCATCAAACCGAACAAAGACAACTCACAACTAGATGTAATTCCATACTTAGAAATAAAAACAAAACAATTAAAGATATAATGCTTGTGGAATGAATGTTTTGCAGATTCCTGGAGTTTATAAGTTAAAGATTTAATAAAAACTTCTTATGATTCCGGTTGAAAAACAAAACTTTCAAAAATTTCAGAAAATTATACCTGACGCCGTCAGGTTGTAGGGCCTGACGCCGTCAGAATTGATCTGACAGATTTTTCATGTTAAGTTTCTGGAAAATTTCTGGTAAAACCTATACCTTAATTCCGAGAAATCCTGCAAAACATCATTATGACTCGATACAAGCATTTGACTCAATCAAATACTAATATGCATGCTTATATCTTATTGTTATCGTTCATGCTCAATCTTGTTATTAAAAACAAATTTAGATTTCCCTTACACTTATCTTTAGCAAAATACCTTTATATGTAGTTAAGACGAAGTTAAAAACAAAATAAAGCATTTTTACAATTTTATATTTGATACATGAATAATAAACAATAAGAAAAAGACACACATACGGAATCAAATAAAAGCAAATAAACAAACAATCAAACAAATAAAACTTGGGTTGCCTCCCAATAAGCGCTTGTTTTAGTTCGAGTCACGAGCCTGACTCTACCCATATTTAACGGAAATAGGGGAGGTTTTCCCTACACTTAGAATTAAGTGCGGGTGGAAGTAGTGATACACACCCTTAGGGTGGAAATATGCCACGTGAGGTGAAGGGGGTGAGTGAATGGCTTCCTTCATCCTAAAACTACCCGGATAATATTGGTTGATGGGTGGGTCGGTTCCCCTTTTGTCTCCTAGATGTAAATCTAAGGATGAAAAGTTGTGTAAAGGTCGAGGTTCCGGTTTATCAACACTTGGAAATTCCCTAGAACTAAGAGTAAGGTTATCATTACAAGTGTTCAAACCTATATCCTCTAGTTTTGTTTGGTTCAAAGGTTCTACCTCCATCGGGATTCCTAAAGTCTCTTCTACTTCTTCCGGGTAAGTCACGGGCGGTGTGGGTGCCTCAAATGATGGTTGAGTATTTTGTGGGCTTATGTTATTTACCTCATCATTCCATGTGTCAAGATAACCTATATCCTCATCATGTGTTTTAGTAGAATCTATCCTAAGCATTCTCTCAGGTTTCTCAAGTGCTTCTCTAGGCATCTCAAATTCTATATCCGAATCATAAGGATCACAACTGCTATAATCAAATTGCCCAAAATATTCATCATCTGTTTCTTGAGATTCATCTTCATCGATCATAAAACCTAGTTCTTTTTGATCAATGTGATCAGGCTCGGCTAAATCCTCCTCAATTGTTTTCTTAGGTAGTGATAAAAGCAAACCTAGTGCTTCATCCAACTTATGGTTCATTGCTACTGCTCTATCCACAATTCCTTGGTAAACTAGGTCGCTTTTCCTATTAGCTTCACTAAAACGAGATCCTAAACATGGAGGTTGTTCATAAGAATCTATCCTAGGTGAAAGCCCATATGATTCACAGGTGTCTCTAAATGAGGTATTTTGAACTCCTTGGTGTTCTAGCTACTCAACCTTATCTTGCAATCTTATAAGTCTAAGTGAAAANGTGTTAATCCTTGATTTCTTCTCTTGGGCGTCTGGTATAACATCAATCCACCTCTTTTGTCTTCAAGTGACGGCGTCACCTTATGGTTCTTGACGCCGTCAGGTACTGTTTCCAGCATATTTTGAGACTTTGTCGTTTTCTTCACTTTTATGCTCTAAAAACGCCCAAATATGCATGTTTTCCAGAATTCTTCTCAAAAGTACCTAAAATGACAAAAGGAACGATTTAGGGCAATATTTGATCACATTTATACGAATTAGGGCTTAAATGACCCCCTAAAAGCGTAACACTTTTCGTCTCATCACGACTTACATTGGTTTGGAAACTATTTTGGAAGCTAAGGTGAGTGGGTCGAATGAGTATAGTTTCATACAAAATTTTTGTGTGTTTTTAGACATTTGAGCTTTTTTATTATGGAATGTAGGTTAGGAAAATCGAGAGAGAAGGACGTGAAAAAGTAGAAAGTGGGCAAGGGAGAGATGCAAGACAGGTACTTCAGATTTATAGAAAAAAATGGGGGTCTTAGTTATTCAAGTTTATTTGCGTTAGTCATGAGTTGGATTGTTGATTTTTAGGAACTTTAGGTTTGATGATGAAGTAAAAAAAAGTTTGTTCATAGTCGATGATGTTCATTAATGGTAGGGTCTGACAATATTGGGATTTTTGTGGCAAGATGAGCATAATTCTTGCCCAGTTTGTCGGCATCAATTGCGATCTGATTATCATGAATATGAAAGTCGAAAGGAACGAGAGAAGGAAGCCACAGAAGATACGATAGGAGCTGCTAATGCAGTTTGCAGCTGCAATAAATACACCCGGTAATCACAAGATTCTACACGAGTTTTAGTATTGCTAATTAATCGAGGCTAGCTCATGTTATTGTGTTTTACGAATCTGGTGTTATATTAACTTTTTTTGGTGCAATTTTAGGAATAAAGTGGGTGGTGGGAAAACATGTGGAGTGGAAGCAAAAGAGGAATTGCCACGTGGTATCGATCTTCAAGTAGTGACTGCTATGACTGATGGAAGAAGTTAACGAAATCTGCAAGGAGTAAAGTTGTGGCAATGTTGTGGCAACAATCTCTTCACGAGATGCCCCCTAAATGCAGGTCTTTCTCATGTTCCCTATCATGTACTCATGTGTAAATTTTGTCATGTTTCATCCTCTTTATTATGTCACTTTTTTACACTTTGGGAGTAAACCTGTCATGGTTACTACCGATCTCGAAAATAGACATGCCCACACCATTAGTCAGTGTAATTTGTTTACTTTCTTATGATTAAAAATTATTACTGATGTGATGCGAATTTTTACTTATCTTACAAGTAGTTTGCTAAAAATTGCAGTTGCCTGAATGTTTGACGGGATGTGCATTGTGTAAATGGGGCGTCATCTGAAAGAATCAAGCATAATTCTGCCAATTCTCGAGCAACGTATCCATGTTCGGGAATGTTAAGTGTGATGTTCTTAACACGGATACGTTGCTGGAGAATTGGCCCTCATCCATAGCCGCCATGCCATCATCTACAGAATTAAGGATGTTTGGAATTGCTTATTAGGACTGATTATTTTCTTCATTATATTTGAGTTTCACTTTCTTATTCCGATTCTGTGACAAGATCGATACGGAGAAGAAGAATAGCAGGCCAAGGTTTGCCTGATTTTTTTTCCAGTTGACAGATTTAATGAGCACTAGCCGGCCTCCGAAAGACAATTGGGAAGCCTTCCACATCGATAATCTTTTTTCGAAAACATCAATAACGGGTTGCCAATTTTTAATTCTATTCATATTCGCACCGACCGTTATCCCCAAGTGTTGAAATGGCATGATACCTTTCTTGCAATTTTACCACATTCGCCCAATTATCGATCGTAGTATCAGCCACGTTAACTCCGAATAACTGACATTTTTCCAAGTTCACTCTCAATCCCGACACAATATGAAAAATTCGAAGCAAACGAGTCAAGTTTTTATGTTTCTTTCTGACCAATCTCCAACGATTATTGCATCATCCGCGAACAAGAGATGCGATATAGTGGGCCCCTCATTAGGGCATATTATACCTTTGAACACATCAGAATTCCGGGCATTGATCATTAGGCAATTAAAGGCCTCCATTACAGTAATAAACAAGAACGGAGAAAGGGGGTCGCCTTGCCTAACACCCCGCTCCGTATTAAATTCCCACGTCGGAGAGCCGTTGACAAGAACTGAGGCTCGAAAAGACGTAAGACAACCCTTAACCCATTTCCTCCAAGTCTCGGGAAACTCCATTTGCCTCAAAACATCGTCAATGAAATTCCAATCTATAGAGTTGAAGGCCTTTTCGAAATCAATTTTGAACAAAAGAGTAGGATGCTTCACACGCTTCGCCCATGAAATGATTTCATTCAACACCATTGGACCATCCAAAATGTACCGACCCGAAACATATGCAAGTTGTTCCTCCGAAACAACCGAGTCAATCACCACTTTGAGCCTATTCGCCATTACTTTCGATATGACTTTAGAAACGCAGCCCACTAGACTTATAGGACGATAGTCCTTAAGGCCTTGCGGGTCATTGGATTTTGGGATCAAGTGAATGAATGAGGCACCAAAACCATTACTTATGTTACCCGTTGAGTGGAATTCCGTAAGTATGTTGTAGAAGTCGTTCCCGAACAAGTGCCAAAATCTATTGAAGAACGCAAAGTTAAAGCCGTCCGGACCAGGGGCTTTATCTCCACCGCATTCCCACACCGATTTTTTAACTTCTTCAAACGAGAACATATCAGTTAAGAAGGTTCTATCAACCTGGGACAGTTTTTTAATACCTTCGAAAATGATACAAGGCTTGGAAGGCCGCTGCACTTTAAATTTTTCACGATAAAAACGCATCACCTCTTTTTTTATATGATTCGGTCTAGTCTCCCATAGCCCATTAATCGGAAGCCCATTAATACGATTGTTGGAGATATGAATTTTGCACATACGATGAAAAAACGAGCTATTTTCATCCCTGTCTAGAGCCCACTTGACACGAGACTTCTGTTTAATATCCATAGCTTTCCGATTTTCTATCTCCTGCCATTTAGCATGGGCTGTGGCCCACAACTCAATCTCCCCATCGGTTATAAGACCCAATTCGGCTTTAGCCTCCCACTGATCGCATGAATTAAGCAGGTCCTCGACTTCTCTATCTTCCGTAACCTTATTCTCAAAT
>LBNU01027825.1:16932-51806 GCA_014162995.1 Artemisia annua | reverse complement strand
TAAATCATTGATGTTTTTGTTTTTTTCACACCAATTATATTTTTCAGGTATGTCACCTAGTTTTTCATTTTGTTGAGCAAAAACCTAATTTTTTCCTCTTGATTAATTGCAATTAAATCTTGAGACATGAAAGAAACCCCAATTATGAAGGCCTAAGACTGGCTGAAGGCAGAACCAACCGTAAAATTAAGAATCATCAAGAAAATATAAAAACTTACTTGGGAGATGCACGTCTACGGGTCAGAGTATATGCATCTTAGTTGTGTATTTGATTTCTTCACAACTCAATTTCGACCAAAAAAACACATCAAACCTGAACAAAAAGAGCATGAAGACGGAAGCAGATGAAAAAAGTTGGTAAAAGTGTAACCAGTCGGTGTGTATTAGTATAAGATATAGCAAAACCCACCGCTAGCACAATATAAAATACGTATCATAAAAAACAGAATTATTGGGCCAAGCTTATACACATGGGCTGCACAAAACCGTTGGCCCATAAAAATAGACAATTAATAAAAAAACATCAACGGGATTAGTAGTATGTATGAATTAGTGGGTTCAAAACTTGAAATTCACCTGAATCATATTTCTACCTCGGAAGTGCTAAAGAAGGTCTTAGTAAAATTAGTTGGATGCCAGAGCAGGTAAGCTTACATGAGATAAAACTTGTAAGAAAATTTAGACAAATTATTTAAAGTTGAAGCTTATCAATGCAAATATTTAAATGGTAATAACGTAATCAGTCATTTTGAGAGTTCTTTAGCTATATTTAGAAGCTCTTACAAGTATTTTCTAAAATAATAGTTTATGGATTTTGGCAGCTCTTAAAACTTTAATGTCATACAAAATGGTTTGTTCATTGCTCATCAAAGAATAAGAAAGTACACCAAATGGTCACGTTTTTTACTATGCCCCGACACTTTCAATAGCGGGCTATTAAGTTAGCCCAAACAAAGCATGCATTCAATGCATAAATCTTTCACAACGTGTTATTGTTATCCATGGTTCTAAAAGGCGCGCAAAGGCCTCACAAAAGTGTGAGGCTTGGTAGTGCCGCCACATCACGTCTTATTTCGCCTTATGTCACGTCTTTTTGTAACTCGATATATATGAAATATGATATAAATCAATTTTTTCATATTTTATGCCGCATTATGCCATGTCTTATAAACGAAAAAGCTTCGCCTTGACCGCTAAGGCGTGAGGCTTGGTCATGCCGCCACGCCTCACACTATTTATAATCTTGGTGTTATCAGTTATCAACTTTTAACGGGTACACATACGAGATTTATACTATACAATTACAACACATATGTTGAGACGGGCAAATGTTTTAACAATTACGCTATTTGATGACCAGTTTTTACAACCACAACATACGCAATCTTGCTATGGTATGAGGAGATGGAATGTAGACACAGATAAACTGTTTCGGGAAGACCTCAACAAAAAATCCACTAGAAAATTAAGGGTCGGTTATGCACAAACTACATCAAATACAAGGACTAAACTCGTACCAAATAAATAAAACACTAACTTGTTCCCAAAGCCAGAATACATACAATACCCATCACTCACTCTTCCAAAAGTCCCCAAATCGATTTCTTAACACAATAACATTCGAACCAATTTCAAAACCAATCAAACGACAATGGATCATGATGCAACTGCTGACATCAACTCACCACACTCAATGGGAACGACAATCATCGGTGTCACATACAACGGTGGTGTCATTCTCGGTGCTGATTCAAGAACCAGTACTGGTATGAAGAAAATAAAATTTGGGGCTTTTTTATAATTTTTGGTTTTTTATGCAATTAAGGTGATTTTATGAAGTGGGTATTGGTTAGTTTTTGTAATTAAGGTGGTTTGGTTATGTGGGTGTGTTTTTTTATGGATTAAAGGTTTGATTTTTAGGGTTTCGATGTGTTATTTTCTGCAGTTTTTTTTGGTTTTTATGTAATTTAGATTATTTTAATAAGTGGGTATTGATTAGTTTATGTTATGTGGGTGTGTTTTTATGGATTTAAGGTTCGATTTTAGGGTTTTAATGTGGTATTTTTGTGTAGTTTTTGGGGTTTTATGAAATTAAGATGATTTTAATAAGTGGGTATTGATTAGTTTTTGAAATTAAGGTGGGTTGGTTATGTGGGTGTGTTTTTGATGGATTAAAGTAATGATTTTTAGGGGTTTAATGTGTTGGTTTTTTGTGATTTTGTGGTTTTTGTGGGCGTTGATTAAGTTATATGGTTTTTGTGGTTTTTAGGATTGTATGTGGCGAATCGAGCTTCGGATAAGATAACTCAGTTGACGGATAATGTTTATATCTGTCGTTCTGGATCGGTAAGTGATTTATTTTGTTTAAAATTTGATTATTTTATAATGGTTGTGTATTGGGTTAGGGGTATGATTGCAGGAAGTTGTAACTTAAGGGTGTTTGGGATTGCTTATTTCTCTGCTAAGTATAAGCAGTTCAGGAGATAGTGTTTGGCTTTGCTTAATTTGTATAAGAATGTAAGAATAGCTCCAAAAATATAACATTTTCGGTCTAATTCATTTGTAATTGGTTTTGCCTTTTAGGCTAGATGTGATAAGTTAATTTGTAATTTTATTTTATCTGAAATTAGCATTTTGAAGGGGGTGTTTGTTTAAGCTTATTTTTCCGGCTTTTGGGCTTATTGAACTGTTGAAAAGCTAATAAGCTCAATTATTAGGGCTTATCATCTTACCAACGTGAGCTAATGGTTTATTCAAGTAGATAAGCTCATAAGCAAAAAAAAAAAAAAATTGATTTTCTTAGCTTTTCAAAAGTTTAGTAAGGTCTTGAGCCGAGAAAATTAGCTTAAACAAAAACCTATAAAATAAGCATGTCCTAACCCACTAATTGAAAACTGCTCATTTTGGCCCAACTAAGAAGATTAGAAGAAGTTGTTTGGATGATCCAAACACTACAAACTGCTAATCTGCTAAAAAAAGTTAGATAATCGGAAAAAATATTATAAAGGCATGAAACCCAAAAGAACACAAATAGGTTAGCCCTTAGGATTTCTGGCCATGGGTCAAGTCATTAGGACTTGCACAATCTAAGAAAATCCAATAAATGTCCAGCTGAGTGTAACCTGCTCAGAAAAATGATATCACTTTAGAGTGAAATATGCACATTTAGTACTTACGCAACCTTCTAAGCAATGATTACGTGAAACTTTTAGCTGTTCATTTCTCTACATAAAAATGTGATCAGCCTTAACTTCACATGGTATAGCTAGATTAGTTGTTCTACACAGAGCTCATAGCCTCATAATAATTGCTAATTTGTGGAATAAGCCTACATAAAGAAAATAATAAGTTGCTAACTGAAGCTACTCAAGACCGCAATGATCAAAGTAAGTTGAGCAATACTAATTTTAATAGCATGCATGGGTGTAAGCTTACACCCGTCGCCCTAGGATTATAAGGCTTGGCTGATGCGATTACTGGGCTTCAATGTGAGTGATTGCTGGGCTTCAATGTGAGTCACATAGCTCAGTTATGCTTCATATGAAACTAAGCATCTTAGAATAACGTATTTTGTATAAACTACAGGGCTTCTAGTATTTTGTATAAACTCCAAATACTTATAAGCACCGCATTAACCATTTATATTATAACCTGAGCAGATTGCATAATTTTATGATAAAAAAAAAGCTTGAAATTTTAAACCCACAAATATATACACCCATTTTACCTGGAGTTAAGCTTCCTTTATGATAAAACAAGGTATGTTGTTTACAATGATAAAGAGGTGAAAATGTTGCATGTTTTGAGGAATTAACTATAAGATAATGGAGCATTGCTGGTTTGTTGGTATTTGTTACATGGTTGATGTGTGGCTTATGTGTAGAAGTATGGTACGATCTGAATACTTAACTGCATTGGTGCATAATGATAACCTAGTTATAATACTGTTATATACTTAAATAGCCGCATTTTTTTTTCATCACTAGTTAGTTGAGGAAGTCCAAGAAACAAACACAAATAGGTTAGCCCCTAGGGTTTATGGACATGAGTAAACTCTTTATGTGCATTTCCATCTATAACAGACCCCTTAAGCATTTTGATGAAGTCAAGTGTTCCTTTACTGCTCTCTTCTTGTAAACATTGACCGTGTTCAGATATTTGTTAGTTTTTTTATTAACTAGTGCCATTACAAAGTCTATTTTGTATATCCGCATTTCCACATTTTAATACCATCTATCATGGGGTGACAAGAGTTGGGCAAAAGCTAAATCTTTTCTGGCAACATACACAATGCTAACAGCTGTCTTGTTTCTGGTTTTTCAGGCTGCAGATTCTCAAATTGTCTCGGATTACGTCAGATACTTCCTTCATCAGCACACGTGAGTTTATTGTTAATTGCTTTTCGTTACATGTAGATTGCTAAGATTTAGGAGCTGTATGTTTACTGTGCTAGATGGCCGTATCTTCGTATGCACAGTGGAATTCGCATATTCATCCTATAGATACTGTGGTGGTTGGACTTTCTCAAATTATGCATATAAGAACCAACTGAAAGCCCATGGAAACTTAGATCTTAATCTTCCTAAACTTCAGCCCGTAGTTCATATATCTTTAACTTAATCCCTTTTAAAGAAACAAACAGCTAAAAGCTCTCTATCATATGGAGTATGATAGATAAAAGGCAACCTATCTTGATAACTGTTACACTTATACCTGATTGGATGCCCAGGAAATAAACCTGGGAAAATTGGAAACCACTAGTAAAACATCACCAAATTTTTGTATCCTATCTTCTGTCTCATTAACATAGATTTAGCTCTAGAAACGTATGTAGATAACATGTCCACACTCCATATTTCAGATGCTAAGATTCACACTGGAGAATAACCTTCATATGATGTTTCCGGGTTCTTGATATCTGACATTGTATCACCTTTTTTTTTTCTTCTTAAACATATTGAATTATTTTTATTAAGATATAGCCACCTGGATTTGGTAATTAGGTTAACAGTATAAACCAAAGGCTTAGGAATTTTAGCATGATAGTTTTGTGGTCATTATAAATCTTATTACCTGTTGTGGTCGTTTTTATGTTTTGTGGCATATGTGTAATCAGAGCCTAATTTTGTTTCATTAGTAACTTTTGTACCCGGTATACAGAACCCATTGATCTGTTTGTTTGTATGATAGTGGCATGAGGTTTTAAAAGTTGACTTCATCCTAATTAATAATTGACCTGCAATTTTCATCAGGATTCAGCTTGGTCAACCCGCTACTGTGAAAGTTGCTGCGAACCTTGTTAGACTTTTATCTTACAGCAACAAGGTCTGTATTTTTCATATAATTATTAAATTGTTACTTGTTATTCTGTATTTTGCGCGGTTTTTGGCTGCTGGCTTCTTTTGAGCATGTTTTTTTGTTTCATAAATTCTTACAGAATATGTTGCAAACCGGCATAATTGTTGGTGGATGGGACAAATACGAAGGAGGAAAAATTTATGGCATTCCTCTTGGTGGAACAATTATTGAGCAACCATTCGCTATTGGAGGTTTGTTTTGCATTTTCTTTCTAGCATACCTTTACGTGCAACTTTTTGACATTTTTATTGGCTATTGTATTTTTTGACCATTATTTTGGGCAAAAGCAAGTTTTACTCACAGGGTTAGGGTTCACAAATATCGATAAGATCTAAGTTAATATCACATATGCTGATCATAATTTGTCAAGGATGTATATCTTGTAAGTAAAAGGAAGAGAAAGGAAACTTATATATTGAAGGTGTCAATTTGGACCCATAGTCCTATACACTTTTAAATAGGTCGATTTGGTTATGGATTATCCCTAACTCAATTGGGTCAAATTACAAAATTTAGTACGTAATCAGAGAAACATCTCAAATGGGTTGAAAGTCACACAATGTATATTTAGTACTTGCAGACTCTTATTTCATTATATTTTTAAAAAAGAAAATAGATTTACTCTTGTAATAGCATGGTTTTGGTAATCATATCTATCACATTTTTTATTTGTTAGCAGTGAATAAATGGTATTAAAACATGACCATGTTTGCCAAGTCTATAGCCTATGTTCACACTAAGAAATTTCATTTATAGCTCGTAGTGAGGTTTTGACTTCACAAGGTTGGATTTAGCTTAATGGTTAACATTGTGCAGGATCTGGATCCAGTTATTTATACGGGTTCTTTGATCAAGCATGGAAGGATAACATGACCAAGGAAGAAGCTGAGGTAACGTCCACCTTATATTGCATCACCACATGTCTGTACATTTGAAACCAATTGCATCACTATTTTATAAGTGGATAATATTATATTATGGTAGAAAAACCAGATACATCTCTGAAAGTGATATGAATTTATGTTCCAAGGCTTAAGTTATAACTGTTGTCTGTTTGGTGCAGGAATTGGTCGTCAAGGCTGTTTCACTTGCCATTGCTCGAGATGGTGCTAGTGGAGGAGTTGTCCGCACTGTCATTGTAAGTTTCTTTAGATTCACCGTGTGACCTGTATGCCTATATCTTATCACCAACGGGTAAAATT
This sequence comes from Artemisia annua, assembly GCA_014162995.1. Classification (NCBI taxonomy): domain Eukaryota; kingdom Viridiplantae; phylum Streptophyta; class Magnoliopsida; order Asterales; family Asteraceae; genus Artemisia; species Artemisia annua. The sequence goes on along the minus strand of LBNU01027825.1, from coordinate 45,246 downwards.
AGTGGTGGAAATTTTGACTTGTTCACTTGAATTTGGGCTGATTTATCTTATCACCAACGGGTATCAAGATTTAACCAAAGAGAAAAGCCTGTCAAATGGGTTGAAAATCTGCTTTGGTTGAAAACTTCTGAATCGCTGTTAGATTATAACTTTAACCATATGGTTTTTACAGTCTCTCCTATGACATGAACTATATATTAAATCAAATTAAATGATTGAATAAAGTGTTGACAGGCCGGTCTTAAAACCGCCTGACCGGCCCATCATGCAACCTCGTAGCAGAATCAAAATGATTTTGGTTCCATACTTCCATCCATGAAGCCATAAAGATAAATCACTACTATATTTTGTCGAAGCTGTCTTGATATCTGATTAACACTTTTGCATATTGCTATGTAGATAAACTCTGAGGGGGTTACAAGGAACTTCTACCCAGGTGATAAGCTTCCACTGTGGCATGACGAAGTTGAGGCACACGATTCATTGCTGGACATTCTCAACGCTTCAGAGCCAATGAGCATCTAGATTTGTTGATTGCCCGTATTTGATTCAACAAGACTAGTCTTGAATGCAGTTGAACTGATCTAGTAGTAATCACTTCCTGTTAATGTACTTTTGTACTCCTGGTTACACAGTTTGTTTTATAGTTCAAGTTTCACTTGAAACTCCAATGGCTGTTACTCGTATCTAGTATGGTTCGTGTCGAGTTTGATATCTATCTCACATTTGTTTTTCTGCGTTTGGTTTTGCCTGCGTGTTAAAATGAGATCTATTAGCTGATAGTATTGAACATCTATGACATATAGGATCTCTTCTATACTTATTGACCATTTCTTGAACATTAACTTTTGAGAATGATTAGTCTATCTAATATCTAAATCGATGGATACATGATATTTCATGCACAATGTCGGACAATTAAATATAGTGTTACTAAAATAAGCTGTAAATCGAACTATATCATTTGAAAGCTCGAAAAGCCCGACAATAACTCAAGTCAAACCTATATAAGCTTGAGCTCGACTTGATTAACATCTCGAGCTCATTTTCTGAGCTCGAACTCCGGGCTCAAAAAAGCTTTGATCGAATGAGCTCGAGTCGTTTACACCCCTAGTCTCAAGTCATGGTTCAAGTTCCATTTAAGTGGTACATTTCCAAGGTTTCAATGTCCAATTATTCAAGTTAGCAAGACTAATAGGTATCATGAATTGAATTTCTAGTTAGTAAGTTTCAAGTTCAAAGTTGGTTTATATTTGTAACCAAATCAAGTGCAACTCCATGGGATCTTCATGATCTCCAAGTCAATATATCTATCTTTTACCCAAATAAATTCTTTTTTTTTATGAGTCTAAGCGTCAGTACAGACAACATGAACTTGTGTGTTGTGCATAACACAACTTTATAACATATTCAAGTCATTACACAGAAACTAAGACAATCATTTTGGAAGTATTTTCATTTGTCTCAATCTTTCAACCCATGGCGCTATGCTAGCAAGTGTATTTGCATACCCATGAAATCCAAATTCGCGACTCTTGTTCATGCTACAAACGTGCTGAATCTCGAGTTTCAAAACCACATCAACCGCAGGAAAGCATGTTACCTCTTCCATTTTGGTCTTGTACAATCCATTTTCTTCCACAATTTTGTCCCAAACTTGTCCTTTATCCTTCATGAAATCCACAAAGTCGAACTTCTCATTCTCGTCGAATGGCACAAATTCAACATCAAACACATCACAAAGAACTCTCCATAGCATTTTCCATGTAAACACATCACCATTTGTGCAATTGAAAGCTTGATTCTTAGCCTTGTTTGTCACCGATGCCCATATTTGTTGCTCAGCTAGCAGTCTAGCATCAGACATGTCCCAAAAGTGCTCCCAACTATACTTATTACCAGGATACCTACATTATATGTGACAAATACAGTAAGATTTATAAATACATGTATATAAGAACACAAAAGCACCGACATGCCTTTAGTCTAGCACTCTAGCAGTCTCTAGGTGGATTTTTTCTAACGAAAAACTCGTGCGTCAATCTATCCTACACTTTTGTCCATCGCGGAACTTGAACGTAAAAACACAAAAACACATATTACCAGGATACAAATTAACCCGGTGCATTTATGAAAAATTACACAAAACTAGAAACACAATTTCATTAGACCGGGTGCATTTACGAAAAATCAAGGTCTTTTTACAAAAATTAACACTACGCTGCAATATTTCATGAGTGTCTCGTGACCCCTCGGGACCCACCCTAGTTCTGTCACCACATATATATAGCTTTAGAAAAGATTCATAGTCAAAATGATGATGAACTAGACAGATAACGTAAATCACATACCTAAATGGATAGTTTTCGTGCTTGCAAATCATTGCATAAATTGAGAGCGACAAAAGTGAATTATAGTAACTTCTTGATGATGCACCTATGATTATAGAAGCACGATGTATGGAATAGGTGAAATGTTTTGGGTATGAAGCTACAATGTCTTCCAAAGCATGGTAAAAATTTGGAAAATTTAGTCTAGGATAATCCTCTCTAAAGGGTGCCTCATGAGGAACGAGTTGAGCCGAAAGTGCTACGTCATGAATTGGCCCCATATATTGTTGTGTGCCTGTTTGCAGTGTCACATGCTTAAGTTTTGAGTTTGGAGAACCACTAGTTAATGTGCCAAGGACATTGGAAAGCATAGTTGAGTTACAAGATATGTTTAGTTCTTCACTTTTATTAACACTAATAGCTAACCAAAAGACATGTGTGATATGTGATGAAAGTGGTACTAATGTTTTGTGTGTGTTTTCTTTGTTCAAGGTGTCTAATATAATGTGTTTGTCAAGGTATGAAGATGGGAACCAAGATGGTAATGGATGTCGTGACACGCCGTAGACTTGCCATGGACCGCCTAGCACGGTTGGATTCTTTAAGGCCTCGGCTAAGGCAACACCAACCATGCCAGTGACTCCAACAATAAGAGCAATGGGTTCTTGCTCCATTTTGTGTTTGTGTGTGTGTGTGAGAGAGAGATAAGAGTATTTGATAACTATGAACTTGTATAAATTGGCTATATTAGGTAATGTGTGAATTGTGATCTGTTGGTATATTTTTGGCAAACACTTCATGTGGGGACGTTGAAGTGACTGAACTTGAAATTTGGACCTGTAATTTTATATCATGGGGTTATACTTATTTTTAGATAATATTCCTGACCCCTGGAAATAGTTGAGCTAAACAAATTTTATAGTTGGATAACTAAACAAAAACTCAAAGTTTTTACACGCGAAAATGAGAGTAAAACGCATAGTTTTGTGTGTTACAGTGTATTTTCTAGACCGATCAAGCCTGTCATCAAAAGAAACAAGTTCAATTGGTATGGAAAGGAGTTGGTGGGGAAAAACAAGCTACAATGCATATCATTGCAGGGGCAAACGCCCTTTGCCCCTACAAGTGGCGCGACTCCCTTGAATCCCACCATAACAAGGTTATACACTTTTACAAGTATCCACTTTGCGCCCAAAAAAATCATAATTCTGCGCACTATCAATGTCGTCTACCTCTTTGCTACCACCGCAACGCTAGAAGAAGGGGGAAAAAAGTTATTGCTTTGCTAAAAAATAAGATTTTGTGATATTGAAGTTTTCTGACGTTTGCAATTTTCACAGGTGTCTTTGCCTGCTTATCAGTGATGTTTGGTGGCCATGTTACAGACACATGTATGTTTGTGTAAACCAAAACTCTTGTGACTATTTTTGTCTATATATTATCTCATTCAAGCATTGAGTTGGCGTTACAAATCTTAGCGTATTCATTCTTTTATTATGATTTTTTTGGTTGAATAAACAAGCATCTCCTTTGTGACACCAAGCAAAATTATAGATTTTTAATGATGTTTTATGCTCCCTTCCTTACTCTCAAAATAAGTTTTCACCTTCTCCAATACAAGTGTCTAGTTCCAAAACAAAACAAAATATAAAAATGATGAATATGATATCGGTGAACAATGTAACAATTGTAGATTACTAAAATTATGTGTAACTTATATAGCGGACACTTATTTTTTTGAGACGGAGGGAGTAGTATTGTGAGGATGTTTCCTTGTAGATAGACATCACATGGCTATTAGACCAGATTTGTAACTAACTCCCAATAGTAAACTTTAGGTAATATGGTTGGTAACAAGAAACAGATCACTAATTACGACTAGTAAACGGAACTACAAGAAACTTTAAGACAAACGAAACCTGCTTTATTTTTAAGACTGTACATGACAGGTTCTTTCACAGCTGAGCCATCTATTAATTGGGGCTTGTTTAGCTCGAGGATAATGATATGGTCATATCCTCAAGAATTTAAGTTTGCCCAATAATAAGCAGAATCATTTAACTTGAAAGATTGTTGCCATCATTCTGGTTATAGTAGGATTCATAGGTTGCAACTCTTGGTTTTGATTCAGGTTGTTCTTGTTCTTCCACAAACCCCATTGTCATATTCAAAAAATCTTTCATTTTTGACTCTTTCCACGCCTGCCAAAATACCAACATTAGATCGTTTATCAAACCCCAAATGAGGTTTGCTGCGGGGTAATACCATATCATAAATGCAGATAAACACATATGAACTAGGCTGTTTTGCACAAATCCAGGATTTTGTCATTTTAAAAAGGTTAGAGGATGCAATATAATTTTGACCCATTTACTTATAAATCAGAGCTCATATGTTATCTTTAAAGGATCACATTAGAAGGAAAAATCAAACATGTCAAACGGGTTGAACAAGAGGAATGGGCTAAAGTTGGCCAAAGTATACTTTATGTATAAAACCTGCTAAATCATTTATTCAAAATACCATATTATTATTCACATTTATGTGCTTACTGTAATTATAATTGACAAAAAAATTATGTAAGTGGTGTTTGGGGTTGCATATTTGAGAGTACTTATCTGCTTATTTACGTTTAAATAAGCAAATACGAAGTTTTATCCAAGCACTTAGAACAAGTTATCTCCTTAAATATAAGCTAAATAAGCAATCCCAAACATAGTTTCCACAGCCATTGATGACAAAATTAATTACCTCAAAATCCCATTCTCCGTACAAATCGGGGTCCTCACTGTTGACCCAAACATATGTGTAAGCCTGTAAATTCTCAGAGGTATCCTGCAGAACGGATCAACAGACCATGTAAGTGGCCTTTTGCTACCATTTTGTGTATAATAATGGATTCAGGTGCATACCAGCAAAGAAACATTAACAAGCTTCTTTTCATACTCATAATCCTCGAATTTGTCCAGAATATCTAATTCTGGGGCCGTAATCCCTAGTAAGACCTGCGGCAAAATGATTGAAAAACATCATAAAAGATGGTATCTAAAATAGCATTCAATAATGGAAAAATAAGAGAATCCTGTGGACCCAAATCAGTATCTTAAATAAGTTCTTACAGTTATATATACAAAGAAGTATTTGCCATCTGAAAAACGAAAATTTTCCAATTTCATGGGATAGAGAAACTGCTTAAACACAATCAATGAAGATTGTATTTTTGTTTTTAGATAATGAGATTTAGCGCTATGTATGATTTATATAAATTATCATTAATTGCCAATAAGCTTTCATATAGGTAGCTTATTGACTTCAGAAACAACCTATGATCACGGAGAGTACATTAAATAGATGACGAGCATACCCTCCCTGTAACTTTCTTGCTTTCTATGGGTAGAATCGCAGGATACACACGCCCTTTGATGCTAAACCTATGACTGCAGAAGCAAGAGATTGTATATGAGTACAGAATACAAATGCATCTAAACCACTTTGGAGTTTGGACTTCAAACTCTCAAAACAACAAGACATGACTACAAGTATAGCCAGATTATCACCAAAGGGGTCTACATACTATCATCGAAATGATTGTTTATTCCCCATTACAATCGTCATTTTTTTAAGGCGAATATATATTACCAAAGAAAACCAGCAAGAAGCTAGTAATTACAATTAAGTGACATTTAAAAACTACAACACGACCCTACTAACATAACTTTAAATGGAATATTAACCAACTCCAAATGACATTTAAAACCAATAGGACCCTAAATCCTACAACAACGACGCTCTAACATACTTTTGAAACCTTCAAGACACGATCCTACCACAACATCAACCACATGGAAGATTTACCATCGAAGGAATAAACCTCGTCATCCAAAACCATACAACACCTAACCACTCAAGAGAAATCACTCGATAGAAACATGGAAACGGGTGGAAGCCGACCATGACCTTGACAACTGATACAAAGCACACCGGAATAGCTTAACCTTTTTCAAACTTCAGTCATCAAATATAACACTCTCTCAAACCCTCAACACCAGAACTGAATGTGTGTAATTTACACATCACTCGGGTGAACCGGTAATCTGTAAGCTATAATTCAGTGACACCAACAAAAGATATTGCTCACTATGTTGTTCTATAGCTATGAATTTTCCCCCCCTGAACTTATTTCCTTTTGGATAAGGTAATTGGTTTCTTTTATCTCTTACATTTTACGTAGGTTAATTTTCTCACAATACGTGTACATAAAAACGTTCTATCATTCACAATAGAAGATGGATGGATGAAAAAAATCGTCAATACTCAATAGCTATTGGAGTATAAAGGGGAATAATTAATACTACAAATAATAACGGATCATATGCATATCACATGACATCGACTAAGGTTAGATATGTCACTCTAAAAACCGACTAGTCTGTGTTACTTCACTAGAACAGAACTAAGAAGTTCAGTGTCACATTGCCTACGTATTTAAGTTATTGGCCATTTTGAATTTCTGGTGAAAGTTAAAATACCGATGCACATATCATCAATTAGCATCATAATGAAGTTAACAAGTCAGGTATCGAGTCTAAGAAGGCGTTTAGGAATCCTAATTTTTTCTGCTTATACTACTATGGCTATAAATTAAGCACTTCAGAAAATACTGTTTGGATTTTCTTATTTGTGACAAAATCCAAAAAAAATATATATATTTTCTACGAAATTTCCAATCATCCATTAATAACGGGGGCTTTAGGTCAAATATGATGATAATAAAGTAAAATTAGTGTCATCTGAAATAAGCACATTAAAATAAGCATATCTCAATCTGCTTATTAAAAACTGCTTATTTAGCCACAAAATAAGCAATCCCAAATACCCTCGAACTACATCAAGTTCTAACTTAAAAAGCTGGCATTCTACTTAGGGCTGATTGCACGGAAATGTATTTAACTTGTCACTTTTTATAGTTGTGTGTAGCCATTTTTTATTTTTCTAGATCTATGTAGCATACTTTTGAGTTGGGTCTTTTTGATATATTGTGTGATCAGTTGTGTGTATTATTTGATGATTTTACCCAATTTATACACTCAAATTTAACCGGAAAATGAGTAAATCGGTCAAATAATACACACAACTGATCACACAATACATCAAAAAGACCAAACTTAAAAGTACGCTACATAGACTCCGACAGTTAGCCCCTCTACTTAAATATTACTCCTTTCGTCCCAAAATAATTGACTCCAACAAAAAAACGTAAAGCTTAAGAAAAACATAATTATATCCGTTTTTTCTTTCTTACTTTTTTGCAGAATAATAATTTGAAGCAAGAGTAATACGGTAAACTCGATCAAACTTCTCTATCTATATTTAGTAGTGGACAACTAAATTGGGACGGAGTGAGTAAATAGGCTCATCATAGGCAGTTGATAACGTTAATTGTTTTCAATAAGCTAATTATCCTTGCTATAAGCTGCTTTAATAAGCTAATGGCAACCACATATAACCATCCACTCAAATCCAAACAGTCACTAGTACAACAACTACAACTGCATGTACCAAAATAGATTCAAATCAACACTAACCTATAATTTAAATATTTATAAAAAAAAAAAAAAAAAAAAAAAAAAAAAAAAAAAAAAAAAAAAAAAAAAAAAAAAAAAAAAAAAAAAAAAAAAAAAAAAAAAAAAAAAGGAACTAACTATCCGTGAAGAGTAGCGGGTGAGTTTTGGGGGACACGGTGAAGGAGGACACGAACGACGTCGTCTGCTAATAAGCTTCCGTACACAAACACGTTGTTATTATTGTTTAGTGATACTGTCACTGGATTAGCTGACGTCATTTTGATTTTGATAAACTGAAATGTGAAGGAGGTGAATATGTGATGATGATGGTGAGAAATGATTTGTAGTGTTTGGAACAATTGGTTATACTTCATTGGTTGGTTATATATATATTTTTTTTGAGTTAATTGCATTTTTTTTCCCTATGGCATGGCCAAATTGCAGGTTTGCTCCCCAAAACTTTGAAAGTGCAACGATAGTCCTCATTTTGAAGTTTGGGTTGTATTTTTGGTCCCTAATCGGTGTGAAATGGCTAAATTACTCTTGTCTTTTTTGAAGAAGACAAAGGATATTTTAGTCATCTAACTTTATCTAGGGACCAAAAATACAACACAAACTTTAAAATAAGGACTATCGTTGCACTTTCAAAGTTTTAGGGACCAAACCTGCAATTTGGCCATACCACATGGGCCAAAAATGCAATTAGCTCTTGTTTTTAAAATGAAATGAAATGAATCTTTTTTTTCATTGGATTGCATTACCAACCCTCTAGTTTCATGGTTTTTACAAGTTGTCAGGCAATTTGTGTCGGCTCGAGTTATATTCGAATAAGGCTCGAGCTCGACTCGAATTTATACAAAAATATTGTATTTGATAGCCAAACTCATCAGTAAAGTCAAGAAAATATACGATGAACTCGAGCAGAGAACTTATACAAAACATTCGGTAACGTTAGGGTTTAAAAAGTCATTCTACGATATTTTTTTTAATCATTATATCAATATTACATCAGCATTTAAGTTATAGTAAAAATATTTATATACATGAAGGCTCGAAAAGCTTGATAAAAACTCGAGCTCGGCTAGTTATGTGTTTTGAGTTGATTTATTAGGTTCAGGTTCGAGTTTGATAAAAGTGCGACTCGATCGAGTCAAGCTCAAGCTCGAGCTAAAGTTGCTTGATAAAGGTTTGGGTTGTTTGCAACCCTAATAATAGGCCTCAAATTAAATGATACGCTACTTGTTTCTTAACTGTATTATGGTTCTGTGAGATCCTGTCCGATTTTACAGTGTTTTCAAAAATTCTCCTGTAACCCCATAATTTAGATCAAGTATAGGACATTTGTGTTTGGATATGAACCTCATGCTTGAAAATTGAAAGTTGAGAGTTATGTAAGTGATAACTATATACTTTGTTTTAAAAACATACATACTGATTTCAAGTAGAAACTTGTCGCGAAACGTGAACTCTTTCATAAAAAATAGCTTGGTCTCACAATTCGTTGTACTAAAACCATCATGAGAAGTNTAATAAACCCAAATAACATTACTCACAATTAGATTTGAAGATACACGTTTGGTATCACCTCAAATCCAAATTTTAACCATTAACCACATATCATCGATAACTCAGACCATTCCTCGCCCAATACAGATTGATCCAACCAGCCACAAAAGATTAATCTAGCTTGTATTTTATTGATAGTCAACTAGCAAATAATGCAAATGCTAAAATCGTATTATACATGGACGATCAACGCTAAAATCGCCCTGTGTTTGTTTCATTTGTTTGGTATCAGAAGGTGGGAATAAAGGATTTCCCCCCAATTAATGTACACGGTTCTGAAGATTTATTCAGTGACATGACTGAATTTGAAAAAAGAACAACTCGGGTGGTGAAGGTAACAACATAATACCATGAACACGTCAAGAAAAATCAGCAAAATCAGCACACGAGATCGGTATTCGTCTTCCAATCAATGAGCGTCTTCAGGCACTATCTTTCACCTCGAGATTAGCTTGGGAAATCTATCACATGTAACAAAATATAAAATTACTTAACAATAAAATAAGGGCTTTATGTGTTTATACTATAAGGTGGATGAAACATGTGGCCTTCAACCACGTACGGTATGAACAGGTCGGAACTTGGGTTATTTTTTTTATCTTGAATGGGTAAAATAAACAAATTTACCTTAAAGGGGTCTGGTCAAACCGTCCGAAAGTCGCTCAAGTCTTTTTCTAATGCATAAAACCCCTCAAATATTGTTTCATTTATATTATACTTTGATTATTGTTGTGACATATCAACCTTCATTGACCACTGAAAATTGGTGCAGATGTCAATATGAAAAAAAAGAAATGGGCCACTATAATCCACTTTAACATAGAGGGGGCAATTTTAACACAATTATTGCAAACGGATCAGCTTGTGTCATAAATTTTCTCTAATGAGGCAAACCAGTAAAGCTTTATGAATTAGCTCAATCAGGAACTGCGAGGAACCCCTAANCGAGGAAAATAGGACAAGTGTTTCTGGGTCAGCCGACACAATCCTACCCGTATTGAGCTATAACCCGTTACCCAACTTGCATATTTTGCCACCTCTAACTTTACACATGGCTAAATACATATCAACAGTATGACTCTATCTTACTTAAATGTGTCTTGATGTATAATTTCAATACGGCCAGTCATCTCTGGGACAGAACTTATATATGTAAATGCATGATACATACAAGTGTTCTCCTTACCTAATTATCGTAGAAGCGGGTAGGACGTCTTCGAGAACTGTTACATAAAACAAAAATATATAGCGATGAGGATCATGTATCATGAGAAATAACAGTTAAAAATAACAAAAATGTTATGCTTTTGCATATAATATTTCTTTTAACATATCCTCTGGTTCATGTTTCTTTCAAGTACATCTCCCTTCCAATTTAACTGTCCCCAAGTCATCAAGATAATAAAGGTTAGTTCATATCATCCATTGGGAAAGGAGCATGCTAAACAAGGAGTTAGTAAAGTCTAAAATGCGAATACCATATGACCATCGCAATCTTTATTACTTAAGGTCTCAGTTTTAACCCATTTATCTAAGAATGGTCCAATTTAGGCTGTGTTTTATCACCAACAGATCAAGTAGGTCAAACCGTCAAACTACATAAAGTTGGCTAAAAGGGAAATGGGTCAAAAGCCGCCTAAAGTGTATACTCGTCACATAAAACCTCCTAAATCGGTATACAAAATTCTTGATGGGACTAAAAATTGCACGTCGACCCAACTCAAGTCTATTCAAGCGAACTAAGAAAACATTTAGACCTACAGCAGCCAAATTGCCACTTCACTTATAGAATATAAGCATGAGCCATCTATTTCAGATGGCTCCGAGCAAAAGATGTGTTCAGAAAGACAGTCAGCCATTATCCTTAAATAACCACCAAGACAATATCAAAACCTTGAAAACCAAAAAGATCAGCAAAGCTAATGATAAAAGAAAATTTTATATATCTACCAAAGGAGCGTCTAAAAACCAGGTGAAGACATGTCATGTTAACATAAAGGGTCAAAATAAGTTCACAGAACTAATAATGGTGGTATGGGCTTTGCTTTATCTCAAACGGGTAAAAACTGAATGTTTTGTCTAATCCAATCAGACCTGGCCCATTTCGACCAGCACTAACAAAACCGCATGTTTCAATCCGAACCACATCTGCCCATCACGCCACCTCTAAAGAAAAACTTGCTATTTAAACATTTAAAAAACACAAGAAAAGCTTGCTCACCTGCGATGACCTGTTCGACCCCTAGCTAGTCTACTATTAGTCACAAATTCATCCACCTCATCAGCTCTATAGTCTGGAAATTCTGTTGATACAACAGAACCTTCATCAGAATTTGAAGTATCATAACTCAATCGACGACTTTCTCTCCTTGCTGCACTGATTCTTTGCCTTCTTCTATTCCTAGAATTCCTAAAGTTATCAAATACTTGATACAAGATACACGAGGTCCACCAATTTCCATCATCACCAGGAAAGTCTTCATATTCATCTCCAGAGTCGTTAATCCCATATTCTATAACATAGTCTCCCAAAACCACCCCATGTGGAACTTCTGAATGTATTGTGCTCAAAACATCGATGATTTCCGAAGATTGCTGAAAATTTTCCCAATCGAGTTGTCTTGCAGGATCAATTTTCGATGGGCATGCATGAGGATGCTCCACCTCGGCATGTTCCCGAAGCTCCAAATAGGTTCCTGAGAAAGTGCATTTCTCTTCTTCACAGCAACGTTTTTTCTCATCCAATTTAGCTCGAGCCTCACTCACAACAACCCAACCAGTAACGTCGCCTCTACAAAGAGGGCATAACGGCTTGCTAGTGTCCTCTTCCTTTACAGTTGAGTTAGGAATAGCTGTTGTGTCAGAAGCGACAGGTGATTTTGACCCAGGAGACATTCCATTTGCAGCTTGGAAACGGTCCAAACAATTAGAATGCAAATGACCGGTGTCGCACACAAAAGGTCGACATCCTTTATTGTAAGCAGAGCATTGCAGAAGAACACAATTGTGCGGGAAGGACAGACATATGGGACATGTGACATCTTCCCATTTGATATCAAGCTGAAAACCCTCCATAAGATGTGTCAAATTGAAGCTAAATAGTGGATCTTCTATGAAAATGTGTTCATAAACATCAGGAATTCAAATGCATGCGATGTTTAATTTCTCCTTGTTTTGAAAACTATATTATTGTATAGACTAACTGGTGCTAACCGATGACAAGAGACCGCAGCCCATAAGGCAGAACGCCACCACCTAGAAAGCACCTGAACTTGTACCTGGTGTAGGCAGAATGCAGAAGGCCACCACCTACACAATCGTACCTGGTGAAAGAACAAGAACAATAAAATTAGATCCAGTCTGGTAACTAGAGACTAATGACACCAAAGAATGCAGATTTCTTATTTCTTGAAAATATGACGAGAGCAAAGAACATATATTCAGAACTACTTGTGTTGCTAACTAAAGTTGGTTATGATCAATGCTTCTAAGCAAGATGCAGCAAGAAGTTCGATTTGGTGGATACACATGCAGTTTTTATAGTGCCTCCCTACAGACATTTCATGTTACAAAACGAGTGCACAGTGTTTTGCAATATGCATCGGTCATGACACAAATACAGTACCTCTATATCAAAGCTGCTTATTAGTTTCTAATAAATTTCATCCCCACAAAGATCAAATAGAAACATTAATTTACAAAAGTTGGTTTGGATATGGCATATTGTCCATACTTGCTAAGCAGTTTGTATATAAATTTGCGGTCAAGGACTGCTTTAACACCTCTCGACTACATCATCTAAATTTAATACTTTAGACATATAGAAATGGCGAAATGTGAGGTTTGGACTTTGCAATTTCGTGTGAGGCATCGGTTCAAATACGATAAGCACTTGGGATTCCAAAAAGTAAATAAAGGGAAGCTCGTATTATCCTTCATCTTATCTGCTCAATGTCAGCACCAGAACAACTATTATGCCTTCAAAACGTTCTCATATCACAATTTATGAACGTAAAAGGTATATCGGAGAGATCGCTTTAGAAATATGACCAATGTGGTTCACGTTTCAGAGTCTTCCTTGCTCCACCTTGAACATTTTCCAATAGTTTCCAGTTTTAGTCATTCGATTTTTTAAGAACTTGTTATAACTTACTTATGTATGCTCCTATACCTTTTCATCAATCGCCAGGATAACTTTACTATTGCTGAACTCGAGTTGTAACTACCAATAACATCCAACTATCTATTTATTTCAAACAAGTAATAATCATGCAATACGTGTTTCCAATAACCAATTTCCAGAAGCTAATACTCGTCCCAGATCCCGCTAGAGTCCCTCTTAAACTATCCAATTCATACTAATCTCTTCCACAGCATGAACCATGACAAAACACCAACTTATCAACATAAATCATACAGAACTCAACCCGTAACTAGGGGGTGTTTGGGATTGCTTCTTAATACTACTTATTGCATTCTAGTACACCGGATAAGCAGTTTTAAGAGTGTTTGGTCTTACTTATAAACACTACTCATCTACTAGTTGAGATACAACAGATAACCATTTTATTGAGTGTTCGGGGTTGCTTATGCAAACTAATTACCTCATTATTTACAAATAAACATTGTTCCAAAAAACAATAATCAGATAAGCAGTTTATCATCATCTTATTAACAAATTTATCAAACAATTAAATCATTATACCAAACACGCTCATTTCACATCATTCGCACACTCGAAAACACGGTTTTTTTATATATTCATATCTATTCCAGTTACAAAAACACAATTATAATCTAACAAACATAACATCAACCTATGGGGGTGTTTGTTTAACCTTTATTATATGTGGGCTTATGAGCTTATTTGATTTCGGCTTATATTTCATAAGCCCCAGTTTTCCGGCTTATTTCGAGACTTATGGGCTTATGTAATTTATTACGAAAATGTAATAAACTTATATAGCCAAGCCCATAAGTCTCAAAATAAGCCAAGAAAATTGAAAGGCTTATGAAATATAACCCGAAATCAAATAAGCTCATAAGCCCCATATAAAAGCTAATACGATATAAATTATCATCTAACAAACATAACATCAACCTATGGGGTGTTTGTTTAAGCTTTATTATATGTGGGCCTTATGAGCTTATTTGATTTCCAGCTTATATTTCATAAGCCCCCAGTTTTCCGGCTTATTTCGAGACTTATGGGCTTATATAACTTTATTACGATGTAATAAACTTATATAAGCAAAAGCCCATAAGTCTCAAAATAAGCCGGAAAATTGAGGCTTATGAAATATAGAGGGCGAAATCAAATAAGCTCATAAGCACACATATTTAAAAAGGTTTAAACAACACCCCCTATAACCCCAACCAATACATCACACCATCACCAAAAACCACGAAGGAAATCAAAGTGATAATGAATCAAAGGATATTAAAGAGATGAATAAACCTTAATGATTAAGTGTATGTGGATATGATTTTGTTTAGTGGTGGTTTATTAAGTGATTCCGATAGGAAGTAATATAAAGTGAATAAATAATAAGTCTACCGGGTTTTGTTTGAGAAATATGGAAAGGAAACTGAAAAGCGAAATGAAATGTGAGAAATGGATGCGATGGTGATGAGGTCTCAGACCATGACACGCTAACTATGTCCCTCCTATACTACTTTTTCTTAATATATTATATATATATATATATATATATATATATATATATAATATATAATATATATATATATATTATATGTATATATATTCTCATATTATATATATGATATATATATATATATATATAATATATATATATATATATAATATATAATAAGTGTGACTTTCAAACGAGAACCCATTTAAGTGCAAGAACTGCGAGAACTAATATTGTCCAATCAGAATTTATTAAATCAATTTCCTTTTATTTTATTCCTTTAAAATCGTAGGGGTGTATTAGTAATTTGCCAAATATTTCATTAAACATTAATTTTATTCATTAATCTTTATCTTTTTTCAAATTTAGAAATCCCTACAAACTTGGTATTGATTTGATATACCGGTTTTTAATTTTTTTACAATACGGTTTCATTTTTTTTTCCAGATCTACGATTGCTTTGTAGAAAAAACCCTAAATCAAGTTAAACATCATTACAGCTTTCGAAATATTTATCATGGAAAACATAATTCAAGAACAAGATCAAGACATGTGTGACATTGACGAACAGAATAATAGATTACTTGTGTTAACTGATCAAGCGATTATTTCTGATAATTATATGGAACATGATCAAGACGAGAACATTGGTATTATTTAGATTTTTTGTTATTTGTTTTATTTTATGTCTTAATCGTTTCTTATTGTATGTGTTAATCGTATTTTATGTGTTAATCGTTTTATTTTATGTGTTAACATTGCTAGAAAAATTCATGTACGTGAACATTGGTATTATTTTATGTGTTAATCGTTTTTTTAGTGGTTTTAGGGTTTCTACAGATTCGTGAACATTGGTATTATTTTTAGTGGTTTTAGGGTTTCTACTAGTGAACTTGTATGTGCATGCATTGGTATTATTAAATGTTGTTTTTAGTGGTTTTAGGGTTTCTACTAGTGAACCTGTAGAAGATATTTACTAGTGAACCTGTTTCATGTGTTTACTCATTAACATTGGTATTATTAAATGTTGTTTTTAGGGCTTCTAATCGTGAACATTGGTATTATTTTATGTGTTTATTAATTACTTTGCATAACCTGTTTCTTCCCATGTGTAGAAGATATTTTGTAATTATTTCGCATGTTATAATTGTATGTGCATGCATGTTATTTATTGTGTCTATGTTGGTCTTTTATCAGGTATTTTAATGTTATAGGGTTTGTTCATATGTTTCTCTTTTCTTTTACCACCTGTTTGTGTTGTTGTGTTATTTTATGTTGTTGCATGTTATTTTGTTATACATGACACTGTAACTGGTTCTTTGTTTTTGTACAAACTCATTGACCCGGCTAATATGGATCTTTCTCGCGCTAGACGGCAGTTGGAATTTGGTGATCATGTTTTCATTCATCGCGCGTCATTATCTAGTATTGGTCCACAGAAAGCACATAAGCTAAGAGTTGCACTATTGGGTGGTTTTGATAAAGTACGTGGCATGCCCGTTGATTGGAACAATTTTCACCGCGGTATGAATTCATTTATCGGTGAAAGGGATGCTCAAATGTTAGTGGACAAGATGCTAAAGAGGCAGGAACATGTACCCGGTTTCACGTTTCATCATCACACCAAAAAAAAAGAGCTTTGTCGTATGTTTTGGGCAGACGAAACCATGAAGTGCAACTATGTTGCATTTGGTGATGTTGTTTCGTTTGATGCTACCTATCACACTAATAAGTAAGTGCCATTACTATTTGATGTTTTCATTGTAAAGATACGATCATATTGTATTGTTATAAACTAATATATTTATATAACATGTTTGTTTCAGGTACGACATGATTTTTGTTCCCTTTACTGGTGTTGACCACCACCAAAAATGTGTAACTTTTGGTGCCGCTTTATTGTCTAACGAAAAATACGAATCGTATTGTTGGATGCTTGACGCATTTTTAAAGGTTCATGGGAAGCAACCACCTCTGGCTCTTACAGACCAAGACGCTGGGTTGCGTAAAGCTGTTTTAGAAATCTTCCCCGAATCGCATCACAGGTTATGCATGTGGCACATTACCCAGAAACTCCCCGGGAAGGTATACTTATTATGTGCATATATGTTTTACATATTCATTTTTTGTTAATTAAATAAAGATTCTAGTATATATTCATGTATGTCCATTTGTCCAATATATAACTTTTTTCCCCTTAATACACTTATAGGTAATGGGTGACGTCGATAAGGACTCAAAATTTAAGAAAGAGTTTCATAAGCTAGTTTGGAACATGTACATTAGTCCTCAAATATTTGAAGAGCGTTGGCATGATTTAATAGGTAGGAATAATCTTGGTGAGAACAAGTGGTTAACTGACATGTTTGCAATAAGGGATAGATGGGCTCCAGGTTACTTTTCCACGATACCTATGTGTGGTTTGATGAAGACAACTTCACGCTCGGAGAGTTCCAACGCTTTTTTCAAGTGTTATTCAGACCCAGGCAACTCGCTAGTCCATTTCATGTTGTGCTTTGAATCCGCTATGGAAAAACAGAGGTATACCCAACGTGTGTTAGACAATACAACGGAAGAAAGGAATCCTGTCGTGATGACAAATTTATCAATCGAGTGTCATGCGCGTGAAGTGTACACACATTCTGTTTTCAAGGAAGTTCAACACGAAATTTCTAAATCTTTACATGCATGTTCACAAATTTCTTCACATGTTGAAGGAGATGTTGAATATTGCTCCATACGACATAGGGATAAGAGATATAATACGGTCGTACACGTAACGGTATGTATCTTATTCAGATTATACGTTTTTTCTTCATTAAGCACATTCACACATGTTTGTAAAACATTATTGTTCTTTAAACATAATTAACAGGTCATGGTTTCAATACTCAGGTAGTTTTTTACGTTTTTTCATCTTTACTTTTTTCACATTTTTAGTTGTTACATTTATGTTTTAATATTACATATCAAGTTTCATCATTTTATTTTTTAAAATTTTTTTTTTCATTTTATATATTTTCTTTATATACCGTTTCAGGTTTCTGTTAATCATTCGGATGGTACATTTGAATGTTCTTGTGGTCATTTTAACCGCCATGGGTATTTGTGTAGACATGTCTTCTGTGTTTTCCGTATTCATGGAATCGACTCCATCCCACAGAAATACATTAGTAGCCGTTTCCGAAAAAATGCCCTACCTGCTCATTTACGTGATAAGCGTCATCGTTATGGTCCTTGTATTGAAGAAACGGAGGTTATAGCATCTGAGATAATGTCAACAGTTGAAGCATCTATAAATCTGATTAGAAATGACACCGAAAAGTTATCGGATCTTCTTGAAAAGGTTAAAGGTTTGAAGATAGATATAGAATCTGATGTCCCCGTACCAAGTGGTCCTCAAAACAAGGATGCATTGTATGAGGATCTTTTGGGTGTTACTGCTCCTTCTAAAGTAATCATTAGGAATCCAAGAAAATGTAGACCTAAGGGTTCTAAGCGAATTAAAAGTGCCGTTGAAAAAGGTAAAGCTCAAAAGCGAGCAAGAACAAACAGAAAAGTACCTTTCAGACAACGCCAGTGCAGTAACTGCGGTCAACTAGGTCATAATAAGGCAACATGTACAAACGCTAAGGTAACCAAGTTAGCAGTTGAGTCTGATTCGGAAGACCAAGAAGACGAGGAAGATGAACAATATATTGATGAAGACCAGGAAGACGAGTCTGGTGATCATGAAGACAATGATCAAGATACGGAAGATGATGAAGATGATCAATCTGAGTCATCTAGTGCGGATGAATGAATATTATTTCGATGCGTAATATGATAAGAATGTTTGATTTTATTCTGCCTCAAATACAATAGTGCTTATTACATTATATTTGGATTTAATTTTGTTATACTTTTTGGATATTTTCTATATTCATATTACGGGTTTTGTGTCTTATAAATTTCATGTTTAATATTTGCACCATGGATGTTAAGACAATTATAATGGAACTCACACACATGTTAAGACATACATGTCTAATTAGAACCCTTAGGTTTTAATCATATAGACTAACACATATGTATGTTTTATCAATAGAACTTTATAAACATTTATGTCATACGGTTCTATTCTATACAATAACACATATGGACGTTTACATACACGATCAAAAACAACTACTTTTTTTTACCATACACCTTAATTAAAATACTAAATAAACATGCTTGTTTTTTTACCAACCTGTTCAAAAAAGTGTATGTTTTACTATACACCTTAACATACAAGCTCAAAACATGCATGTGCTTAACATACACGATCAAAAACAATTATTTTTTTACCATACACCTTAATTAAAATACTAAATAAACATGCTTGTTTTTTTACCAACCTGTTCAAAAAAGTGTATGTTTTACCATAAACCTTAACTAATATACATGTTCAAAAAATTTTGAAAACATTCATGTGTTCAACCTACAAATTCAAAACATCCATGTTTTTAACCCACAAGTTTAACACACATATGTTTTTACCATACACCTTACTATACTAGATAAACATGCATGTTTTGGATAAAACATATACCAATACCAATACATGTTTATAAAAGTGTATGTTTTACCATACACATATGGATGTTTTAGCAATCCACTTTTGAAACACATGTATGTTTTTCCTATACTACTAAATTCACAAACTCTGAAAACATACATGTTATTAACCTACAAGTTCAAAACATGCATGTTCTTAACATATACTATCAAAACAATTACTTTTTTACCATACACCTTAATTAAAAAAGTTAATAAACATGCTTGTTCTTAACATATACTATCAAGAAAGTGTATGTTTTACCATACACCTTAACTAATATACATGTTCAAAAAATTTGAAAACATCCTGTTTTGAATTCACAAGTTCAACACATTTATGTTTTTACCATACACCTTAATATACTAGATAAACATGCATTCAAACAAAACACAAACGCTAAGTCCAATACCTAAGTGGTCCATTAAAACAAAACACAAACGTTAAGTCCAATAGCTAGCAAAATACATTTAAACAAAATCCAAATGCTAGCATACTACACATAAACAAAACACAAAATAGAATTCTAAATATTATAAATCCGTAGAATACTAATGTTCATGAAACAATTTTCTTCATTTGCGTGCAGGTGGTCCTTTTCTTTTTTTCATACCAACATTTTTTTCCTGCATTTCTGCCAGCTCTGTCTGGATTCTGTCTTTTTGAGTGTTGCATTCCGCTAGGAGTAGACGAGTCACGTACTTTCTCCTTAACTTGCCCAATTGTGTTACCTGTTTTTTACCCTCAGCAACAAATCCAGACTTCCAATACACAATTGGAGTACCCATATATGTTTCCATGTGACGCATAGCAAATATACCACAGTCGTTTGGTCTATTATCAGTCTCCCACAAAAACTCAGGCCTACGAAGCTCAGCTTTATCAATTGCTTCTGCATTAACATGGTTCATTGCTCGCATGTACGCGGCAAAGTTCTGGCGCTGCATTCATTTAATTTTAGATTCAATATACCATAATTCATATGCAGTTCCACATGAATAAATTCATAATTAATAATCTATTTATTTATAACATTTACGTACCACTACTTCAGCGATTCTTATGTCCGGGAAAAGACTTAACACTTGTTTAGCAGACCCGTTCTTATTTCTCACACGATTGTTATCAAAAACAATCACATCTGGGTATTTCAGATGCAAGAACAAGACAAATTTGTGCACACCATTGCTAATTGGTATGTAAGCCTGCATTTTGTTAACATAAATCAGACAAACCGGTCAGACATGTTTTTAAAGCTTTTGAGAAATACTTACACGGTGAATCGTATACATGAAAAAAACTTACAACGTCAACATCATTAAGCATAGATGTCTTCCCTAGTCTTGCAGCCCACGTCTCCGAATACATGAGAAAAGCCTGCACACTCTCATTTGTCGTTTTATCGTGGCTGAACTTCTTTTTATCCTGTTCACACATGTTTTTAGACTTAGAAAAACATATTTCCTATATAAGTATAAATAATTATCAAATAAAAAACTTACAACAACAAAAGTCGGCAAGTAAAATCTGGAAAACGAGTTTTGGCTTTTATACTTCTCTAGAGAGTTAAGATATGCAGACCACGCAGTGATAACATTATCATCAATGTTTTCATCGTTAACTAGCGTATAAATTTGTTGTAGTGTAGTACTTGCACCAACTTGGGAATCAAACATAACCTCACTGTCAAAAAATAGCTATTATCAGATACATTATTATAGAATTAGTTAAGTGGCAGTATTTTTTCCTTTTTACCTTAGATCACCGCGATTCTTGTTAATAAGATATATATCCATTAACCATTGCTAATTGGTATGTAAACCTGCATTTTGTTAACATAAATCAGACAAACCGGTCAGACATGTTTTTAAAGCTTTTGAGACATACTTTCACGGTGAATCGTATACATGAAAAAAACTTACAACGTCAACATCATTAAGCATAGATGTCTTCCCTAGTCTTGCAGCCCACGTATCCGAATACATGAGAAAAGCCTGCACACTCTCATTTGTCGTTTTATCATGGCTGAACTTCTTTTTATCCTGTTCACACATGTTTTTAGACTTAGAAAAACATATTTCCTATATAAGTATAAATAATTAACAAATAAAAAACTTACAACAACAAAAGTCGGCAAGTAAAATCTGGAAAACGAGTTTTGGCTTTTATACTTCTCTAGAGAGTTAAGATATGCAGACCACGCAGTGATAACATGATCATCAATGTTTTCATCGTTAACCAGCGTATATATCTGTTGTAGTGTCGTACTTGCACCAACTTGGGAATCAAACATAACCTCACTGTCAAAAAATAGATATTATCAGATACATTATTATAGAATTAGTTAAGTGGCAGTATTTTTTCCTTTTTACCTTAGATCACCGCGATTCTTGTTAATAAGATATATATCCATCTGCTTTTCTTCATTCGTGAACCCAGTGTCTATTTCAACTCTACGGTTGACAAACGGTGAAACCACCATACTACTCTTTGTTACAAGCCGCTTCCTACGACTCACACCCGGTTTAACAACGGTTAATGGGACTGCCTTCACTACGTTTATTGCTTCACCAGACCCATTCCCTTTTTCAACAATAATGTTACTTCCAACTACAGCTTTTCCTTTCTCGGTACTTGCATCTACCTCATGTTCGTCTTGCTGCGTTGCAAATAAAGGGTCCTGTGATAACCCTATACTGAAACTCGGGCCCTCCATGTCCCTTTGAGTTTTATCAGCATAGAATTTTTCACATGCATCATCAGCTGATCTAAACACCTCCATCTGTGTTTGCGGCCCCATAAATAATTCAGGCGATTCAAATGGATCTTCATTCGAGGCATTTCTCCCTTCCTTATTAGTACCGCTGCCACTTGCATCACCGGGCTTTTGAAACATCAGTGCTTCACGATATTGTTGATTCAAATCAGAAATCAACATGTTACCCGGGAACATTCCTAGCCCCGACTCAAGAGTCTTTTCAAAACCTGTCCTCGCACTCCTTATAACTTCTACCAGTTTCGACAACTTCCAGACAAATCCCTACATTCAATGAAAAATCACCTATGTTACAACCACTAATTGCCACATAAGTAAACAAATATTAACTATTTATAATATATATCCTACATTACCTCCTCATCAGTTGGCATTGGATCCACATCTTCTTCAACATATGGTCCTTGTTTACCACCCATGCCTAGTCCTTTCCCATCACATTCAACCTTTTCTCGTTCTTTCAACAACTCAAATGTCCAAAACTTAGTAGGTGGTCTGACACGAGGCACATCGAATTTGTCACACATGACTCCATCAACGTACGCCATCTGTTTCATAAATTAATCAGAAATAAAAAAAACATTCATGCTACACAAATAAAAATATATTATAAATGTAAAGTTATATACTAAAAACATTCTCGATCACCCCTTATTACAATGACCCCTGTTTAATATTTTCCAAACACCCCTTTTATACCATTTTACCTTCTAATGCTTATCCAAACACCCCTTTTATACCATTTTACTACTTATCCAAACACCCCTTAAACCATCATTAAAACTACCAAATGCAGATTACATTTGGTTGTTTACTAAACCAGCTATCCAAACACCCTTACTATTTTTACCAAACATTCTTGTTACATAAACCCATCCAAACACCCCTGTTATTAAACACCCCTGTTATTAGACCCATTTTACATAAACCTTACATAATCCATAAACAATATACCAAACACTCATGTTACTACCTTTTTCATGAACCAGCTAAACATCTAAAATAAATCAAAACCCCTATACAAGTTTGCATAACCAATTCGTATAAAAAAAAAAAAAAAAAAAAAACAGTAACAAACAAAATTAACAAACAAAACTAACCGTTAGCAATGTTAATGGGCCCAGAAAATAGCTGTTGGTCATTTCTTTTTTCCAACCATCTTTACAGCTTTTGAGACCTCTCCATACATACTCACACCAGTTAATTGAAGCGAGATCGGTATCATGCCTTATATGATCTAGAACGCTAAGATCACAAACTGCCTTCCCTTTGACACCGCCCATCACATTTGCAAACAGGACAATGAAATTTAGTTTAAAATTCATGTCCGCTACTTTTGATTTCCTAATAACAGCTTTAACGTCCCCTGTTAGAATTTCCTTTTTATCAAACTGTTCATTCCAACGCTCCACCATCTCTAAATCCTTCTCGACTTCTTCTTCCATGATATCCGTACCATCATTACTAATTCCTAGCAATTCTCCAATTAACTCCTTAGTAATCACAATAGCATCATTTAAAATCTTAATCTCCATTGTTTCTGGATTAAAATTATCAACAACATAGAATGCTATCTTATTTGGAATACCATCTAGCTTAAAGTCAAGAATTCCTCCTAACCCAATTCGTTCCAAACACATTTTCTGAACAGGCGTTAGTGTCTGTATAGCATTAAACAGCTTCTTCGGACTACTTCTAGTCTGGAACGTATATGTCTTACTACATTCTCCTTTAGAAGTTTCACCCTTCTTATGCTTAGGTTTCCGAACGATTTCATTTTCCTCACCTACGTGTAATAAATACTGCTTCAGTATACTTATATTTTTAACTATATTAAATGAGATTTATAATTAAAATACAATGAACACTAACCATCTTTATCATGTTTCTTCCTTTTCTTTTGCTTGACTTCCTTGTTCACATTCTCACCTGTTAAATACAATTCAGATTATCAAATAAATTTACCTATAAAATAACAATAGTGCTACACAGTTTATTCATCTTAAAATCACCAATACTCGCAAATAAAAACCAAATACTTCATAATGTCAAAAAAGAACGAATCACTCGTAGTATTGAAACATTGTGCTTACTGTTGTTAATTATGACGGTATTATTTTGGAAGTCGTCATTATCACTATCTTCCAAATCAACACCTATTGCGGTTTCAACAGTGTTCTCGCATATAACCGGTCCTTTATTTCTTATCCGTCCACTTCTCCGAACACCTACCACAATTAAAAAAACAAAAATAGAACATCAATGATCAGTCACACAATTACAAATTAAAAAATACACATGTAAATACAATACAAACATCCCTGTTACATGATACCAAACACTAATGTTACCCCTATTAGAAACACACCTGTTACATCTTTTTAAACAACTGTGTTACCCCTACTCCAAACACTCATGTTACACCTGCCCAATCACCCTTGTTACCCCTATTCCAAACACCTCTGTTACACTTTCCCAAAACACATATTTTAACTTATGACCCATGTTTAATCTTTTTCAAACACCCCTTTTATACCATTTTACCTTATAATGCTTATCCAAACACCCCTTGCTACATTATCTTATAAACACCAACCACAACTATGTTACTATTTATGCCCATCCAAACACCCCTATTATTAGAAACCTTTTACATAAACCTTATACCAAACATTCTTGTTACATAAACCCATCCAAACACCCCTGTGATTTGATATACCCCTCTTATTAAACACCCCTGTAATTAGACCCATAAACCTATCCAAACACCCCTGTTATTAAACACCCCTGTTACATAACCCATAAACAATATATCAAACACTCAAGTTACTACCTTTTACATGAACCAACAAATTATCATACATAAACCAAAACCCCTATACAAGTTTGCATAACCAATTCGTATGAAAAAAAAATAAAAAAAAAAATAAATAAATAAATACCAGTAACAAACACAATTAACAACAACCTCTTTAAAAAATTCGAACAACAATTATACAAAAAATTAACAAAACAAAATTAGATAACATGGTGATTTATTAAATAATTTATAACCTACCGAACCCTAATCAATATGTTATAGGATCATTGTTATGATGATAATTGTAAATTTTTAAAAAAAAAAATGCATTCAATTTCAACTAGCGAACCCTAATAAATCGATCATACCACTATAAAATTAAAAAAATTAACACCATAAAACATTCATGATAATACCTGACATTGATCGATTAGGTTAATTGAAAAAAAAAAGATGGAAGAACAAGTGGATTAATCGGGTCGTATGTTTGGGGGTTTTTGTTTGTAGGTGTGTTTAATGAGTGTGTGTTCTTATACACATTGAATAAAAAGAAAAGAAAGATCCTATATTTTTGCAAGTTGATACGTGATGATTATCACCGGAAATTTTTAAAATAAAATCCCGTTTTTTTTGCATGCAGTTAATGAGAGTGTATAATCAAAAATGCCCTTTTTGCCCTTTACATAAATGTTTCCAGCAAAATAGGTGTCCATTAATAACAAAAATGCCATTTTGCTTTAGAATGTTGCACACTCTCCTTTATTGCTAGTACATAAGTGGTTTTCGCAGTTCTTGCACTTAAATGGGTTTTCGCAAGAAAGGGCCCCTATATATATATATATATATATATATATATATATATATATATATATATATATATATATATATATATATATATATATATATATATATATATATATATATATTTTCCTTATTTTGTGTTGCTTTTTTTGTTTTTATTTATTAGCATGAGAAATTTCTTTTGCCTACTTTTATATTATTTTGGTACTTACCAAAGGATAAATCTTCACATCGATCTAATAGCGGGTATTAACCTAATATTTAATATAACAACCTAAGTTAATGTTTTTTTTCTTTCTTTTTTCTTGTCTTTTTGTCTTTCTTAATTATTCACATTTCTATTTTTGTCTTTTTTTTTAATTCACTTTTTTTTTTCGCTTTCATATGTTTTCATCTGTTTTCGTCCGTTTTCATATGTTTTCGCCCGTTTTCGTCCGTTTTCTTACGTTTTCATACGTTTTCGTCAATTTTCATCTGTTTTATTTCGTTTTCGTCCATTTTTCATATGTTTTCGTCCGTTTTCAGATGTGTTTTTACGCTTTCATACATTTTCGTCCGTTTTCATACGTATTCGTCCATTTTCTTATGTTTTGTCCGTTTTTATACGTTTCTGAATAACAAAAGTGATTCAGAAAATCACTTATTATATTCTGAAAATCACTTGTGATTTCCTGAAAATTACTTGTGATATTCTGAATATCACAGAATATCACTTGTGATATTTATAAACCTATGAAAACGTTTGAAAAATTGGCGGGAAAATACTTTAAAAACCGGGACAAAAACGTATGAAACGTACGAAAAACGTAAGAAAACACGAGTTTAATTTTTGGTATTGAAAACGAACAAAACGTATGAATATGTGTAAAAAACGTATGAAAACGGATCGAAAATTAGAATGGAGAAAACGTATGGAAAACAGGCAAAACGTATGAAAAAAGATGGGCGAAAACAGTATGAAAACGAATGCAAAAATTGGTATGAAAACGGGCGAAAAGGTAAGATAAACGGAACAAAAACAGGATGAAAACGTATGAAAACAAACGAAAAACGTTACTGAACAGACAAAAGAAAGTGCAATACAAATAAGAAAGACAAGAAGACAAGAAAAACAAAACATGACGTAGGTTGACATATTAATTTCTTAGATTGGTAATCTCCCACCATTTAGATCAAACTAGATGGATGGTGAGGATTGTCCCTTGATATGCATGGTCTGTGGGTAAGCAAAATAAGGGCCGCTCTTATTAAGAGTTCCTTTTTTGTTTGCTTTTTTTGTTTTTCCTAGTTTAAGTCAAGGGAGAGTAAACTACAATGCAACTGGTTGGTGCGATGGAATGGAGTGAACGTCGGTAAAATAATAAATGAAGTAATTGAAAGTGACGCCACATAACGATATATATTGAAAATAAAGAACTTATATCCATTATTCTGTTAGTGTTTAGTGAGTTGTTTCCTATGAAATATAAATTCGAAATAAGCGCTCAATTGAAACAAGATCCAGATAAGATATCACTAGATTAGCCTTTTGATGATATTGACTATTCTTTCTGTCTTGTTTCTGTTTGGAGAACGCACGTTAGAGAGAAGGTACATAGACAGTTTATGGATTATTTCCTCTTTGTTTATATAATTCCATATCCAAATTGCTATATGTATACAAAAATATAATATGTCGTATCCCATCTGTTAATGATGATGAAAATGGTGTTCGCCCTTTATTTATGTAAATAGCGGAGATTATTGCATTTTCTATGAATTGTATAAACAAACATGTTATCATACAAAAATAAGCATATTTATCATATATTCGCCCGCTCGTATTATCTTAATTTATAGTTTTTTATCTCCGTACAAAATTGACGAACAGTCGGAAACCGCCCACACTGCGTTATGCTATCCCATATAGCCTTGGGTCCCATTTAATTGTCGAGGCTTACCATACAAACATAATATTTATTTTCATAGTCCGTCCTCATATAGGCTTGCAGTAGGAGATAGCCTTTCTCTATAAGGCTCTCTATTTGCGTATGTACTAAGTATCATTGTGTGTATCTCAGTATCTCAACTATTATTGTAAGCTCACAGATAAAAGAGGACTGCCCATAACATTCCATTATAAAACAATTTTAACACAAACAAACTGTCTTTCACACATCAGGTATCATCTTCAACCTTCTCTGTATTGCGTGTGAATTATAGTGCTATATATCACAATGCAATAGACGAATATCGCCAATGATC
>LBNU01027825.1:0-16313 GCA_014162995.1 Artemisia annua | reverse complement strand
TTTTTAATATAAAAAATGTATATATAAAGTATAAGGGGTATAGGTGCTATGTATTTAGTTTATTCAATTTCATATAATTTATATAAAATTTAACATCTAAATTTTTATTAATTACTCCCTCATTTTTTTAGGTGTTTTTACAAAATCGACACACATGCTTTTGCACACTTTTTTTGTTGGATGAAATTTAGATGTTTTTGACAAAATTATTTTCATTTTGACTTTTTATTGACTAATAAGATAGTTCAATTTCGTCACTTGGTAAAATGGTACACTCCCATTACTTTGATTTCAATTGCTCAACATGCCTTTTCTACATATTAAAAATCTCTTATTGTTGAGATTAATTTTGTACGTACCGAAAGAGTCCGATAACTCCACATCAACTCCTGAACCGTGCCGTTAACTCTTGTCCGATAACTCCACACTAACTCCTGAACTGTGCCGTTAACTCTTATTTTTCTCGTAGCAACTCAACCCTGGGAAATCCCACCGAATAGCTCGGGCATCCTCAACTCTTGTTATGCTAGCAATTTTTTTATACTAGCCAGTGACTTTTTGTGGGCGAAAAGTATTTACCAATTCTAATTCGTTCACATCATGTAGTGTAAGTCACGGTTCAGCCCATTTTTTTTATACTAACCATGTTATGAGAACTAATTGCCCAAGTCCAATAAAGCTCACTATCATTTTCCCTTTATTTTAAATAGACAAAAGTTATTTTGTAATTATTGATGGCCCATGTGTCTTTTGGTGTCCAATATTCGACACAAATACATTGCGTATACCAATATTTATATATTTTCTCAAACTTTGCTTTAATAGCATTGTACATGATACATTAAAAACTTGTGATTTGGGAAATATACAAATATTGGTGTGTATATGGGGATGTATGTAAATCCCCCTATAAGTTATAACGCAACACAAGTTGAAGAAACTTATTCAGTGGTCAATGCTAATCGCTTTTGGTCACATATCTTTGGGTTGCTTTTTTCAATAAAACGTTGGTTATATTTCTTTATGTTATTTGTACCAGTAACTGCTTTATGGATGAGTGCTTTTGGAGTAGTCGGTCTGGCCTTGAACCTACATGCCTATGACTTTATTTCTCAAGAAATTCACGTGGAGGCTGGGCTATTCACGAAACGCGAGAAGCAGATGATTAATCATCAAATATGAAAACATATAAATTTCATTGAGTATATATATGCAATTTCGCCTAACAAAATTATTCAACCAGTTTTTACACCATCAAACTATATACAAGCTCTCAAATTTTACCTTCTTGAATACCTAATTTGAAAACCTAATATGCAAACCAAAAATGAATGCACGGAATGACCTAAAGCTCTACTCATAGGGGGCGTTTGGTTCACAGAATGTTTTAGAAGGAATTGTCTTTGGAAGGAATTGTAATTTGATGTAATTGTAAATTAAGGAATTTTAATGTGTTGTAATTGTAATGTATTGTAATTGTAATTGATTAAATCTGTCGATGTGTTTGGTTGACTTGCAACATAATGGAATTAAGTTTTTTTTTTTATAAAACTTAAAAGGTTAATATAATAATATTAAAATATTATAATAATAAATAATAACAATAATAAATAAAATAATAATAATAATAATAATAATAATAATAATAATATAATAATAATATAAATTTCGATGCAGAGGCTTTGGACACACTTTCACGTATTAAGTCTATTGCCATTAGCCACTCTAATAATGCTAAAAGTGGTATTTTTATCTTTCATAGAGTTAGCTTTTGTATTCAGAAAGGATTGGGAGCACAGCTTGTGTCTAGACTCTCATCCAACTTCATGTAAAATTGTTATGTTTCAATAAAAAATATATATATATATATATAAAATAATAATAAAATAATAATAATAGAAATAATAATAATAAAACAATAAAATATTAATAAAAATAATACAATAATAAGATAAAAAAATAATATAATAATAATAATAATATAATAATAATAAAATTTTAATAATAATAAAATAATAATAATAATAATAATAATAATAAAAGTGATCTTCGTAAAATAAATAATAATAATAATAATAATAATAATAATAATAATAATAATAATAATATTATTATTATTATTATTATTATTATTATTATTATTATTATATTATTAATATTATTATTTTAATTTAATAATAATAATAATAATAATTAATATTATTATTATTTTATTATTAATATTTATTATTTTAAGATAATAATAATAATAATAATAATAATAATAAATAGTAATAATAATATTTAAATAATAATAATAATAATAATAATAATAATAATAATAATAATAATAATATATTATTATTATTATATTATTTTAGTATTATTATTATTATTTTTATTATTATTATTATTATTATTATTATTTTATTGTTAATATTATTATTTTAATATTATAATAATAATAATAATTAATATTATTATTATTTTATTATTATTAATATTTATTATAATAATAATAATAATAATAATAATAATAATAATAATAATAATAATAATAATAATAATAATAATAATAATAATAATAATAATAATAATATGTTTTAAAGTATACAAATTCTGAATTACAATGTAATTCAAAACTTTCCATCTAACTTCCTATGTAATCTGGATTCCCTCACTTGTTGTAATTGGAGTGACTGAATTACAATTACAACGCAAACCAAACAGTCACCGTAATGTAATCTGAATTACAATTTCTTCCACTCTGCCAACCAAACATGATTGGTATGTAATTCAGATTCCAATTACAATGGATTACAATAAATTACAACGAACCAAACGCCCCCATAGTGTCAACCAGCTATAAGTGTGTAGAAATATAAGTAGTTTGTGGAAAATCATCTTATACATTGTCTCTTGTAATATGACTATCTATATATCCAGATGCTATGTACTTCTATGGTGACATGGAATTGCTGCTATTTGTTTAAGAGTTTTCTTATCACAAAATAGTGTAGTTGGTACTTGAACATCAATGTGAAAATTTCTTTAACAAAAAAGTCAACTATTAAATTTAAGATCCTGACACGTCACCATTAATCACAATTAAACGATTGTTTTCAATCACATTTGGTTTTAGGTAAAATACCATCTATGAACCTTAGCTTTAACTTTGCCCCTGATGTCATTTTAATTGTACGTCTCGAGCAAAAGAAATTGCCGCCAGTAAAGGGCGTATTGGTGGGGCATTGGTCCAGTGGGTGGGGTTTCATTCTTCAGTCAATAGATTCGGGTTTTAATCCCATCCCTGACACTTTGCTCCCAGATAGGTACTCACCTCCGCAAAACCTATAGGCTCACTTGAGAGACTTTGTGGATAAGAGCTCAAGAGTCCGAGAGTCTCGGCTCACTCCAGTTGGTGTCCCACTAGGCCAGGAGAGTTGTCCGGAGCTATTCCTTGTTAGGTGGAGAATGGCTGGTGCCAAAAGACACCCGAAATCAGAGTGTTTCCGCGAATCTACACCTTTTTGTGAATACCAGGATGATCTCACCTTGCAATATACATTTAATCATTAACCACATTCTACATATTCATACTCCATAGTACAATTAGGATAATTATTAACATAAGAATTATCATTCGCAATGGNTTTTTACCTGGGTTTCGACTCGACATTGCGAGCTGATTAATCCCAGTGCGACTACCCTTTTGGATAGCCCGGAGTTATCGCAGGTGAACCTCCGTGGACACATGGGGATTAATTTTCTCCCCAAGGTTTGAACCTAGGACCTCCAGGAACTTTAACCACTTAAGAGACCAAATCCAAACCACTAGGTCACCTCATGTGGTTCATACAGGCTTAATTATCAAGAATGCAATACGAAATTTATGATCGTAGCACGTTGTGCGTTGACACCATATGAAAACAAGTAGCCGAAGCTTTAATTGTGTAAATTTTTATCAAATTACATCAAAATTAATCAAGTTACTGCATGTAAACACGATATTCATTACTAGTTATAATACCTGTGCACGCACAGGGTTTTTAAAATTTCGTTTTGATTATGTATTATTATCGATTAAGAAATGAATCACTTAACATGTTTCAATTGGTTTTACTTGGTGGACTAAAAATACAAAATCATATTTATATATGTTATAATCTACCTATTATTTTAAGAGAATGCTTTTGGATTAAAAATTGTATTTTATTATTCAAGCAAAATCACATGATGATACTTGACTTGCATGAGATATTAGTGATATATGCTTTTAGTTTTGCAAACCCATGTGATCAATTTACGATGTGTTGCGGTATTTCTTTTACTTATATTTTTGTTAAAATATGTAGCATATTTAGATAGCTTTGAAGATTGATTCATTTCCTTGATTATGAATAACCATCATATCATGTTTACTAATGTACTTTTTTGTTTGGAAAATTGTATTTTTATAAGTTTGCGCTATTTATTTCTCATGTTTGATCATAAAATTACCAAATTAGCATAGATGTTTACACTATAGCTTCTTTATTACATAAAGAGAACAAAAAATGTAATGGGTATAACTCAAATTTAATCTTACGTTTATGTATAATGTATAAAAATAATTTTTCTTTGAGACCAAACTATATAAGGAAATTATAATTACTTGTATAAGTAAATTATAAATGCATGAAAAAAAAATGACAAATAGTGCATTTGTAAGTCTTTTAGGATTGTTTGAATCCTTACCGACCTTTCACTTTAGTGCAACTTTCTTTACACTTGACCTAAATCATCAAGGTATAAAAGATACCCATATTTTAAACCGTTGGTTGATACCCATAGTGTTCCATGACAATCATGTGTTGATACTTAATCCTCCTCTAAAAAACGCACACAACAAACTGCATTACACTTTAGCATGTGTGATAAGATCATAAAACTGCAAAAACCACTTACATGTTCCATTATAGTGAGGATAACAACAAAGTTAGTTATAACATCAAATAAGAAAAATTCAGATTAGAACTATAGGGGTGTTCGATTATGCTTATTAAAGGTGCTTATTGGCTTATTCAATTACCATAACACAATAAGTTTATGATAAAACTATAAGTTTTTTTGAGAAGCTTAGCAAAAAACCTGTGAACTCACAACTATTTCTATCATAGTTTAGTGTGTTTATAGTAAAAACACAAATATTAAGTGTATAAGTTTTCAATAAAACATTAAAAAAAAGTTACTAAAAGTTGGTGTGTATGTCAAAAAAAGTTAAACCATAAAAAAGGTTACCAAAAACTATCAGCTAGATAAGGCATAAGCCAAAGTTCTGTTGAGGTCTCTTTCGGATTCTATCCAGAAGCAAAAAGATGTTAACACATAAATCATAAGTATAGAAGAATGGTTGTATCTCACATCCGTATTTACCAACTCAATAACATTATCGCAATATAGTAACGTAATAACTTGATTAAAAACTATGTATTCTTGCTTAATAATTCTCATGTACATAGTTTAATTCCTTTACAACGGCCAACTATTATGCATATATTTATTTTCATGAGTCGTTGTTATAAATAGAATCGCGTATATTTATTTTCATATCACAGTAACTCGTGCTTACCATTTGATATTTATATTCCCGTTACTAATAATTTAGCCGTATTTAATATTCAAACCATTGTACGCATGAATTAAACTTTTAAATAGAATAACATGAGTCCTTATTTAAAAAAAAAAAAAATATTCTAATGGATGGAAGTCTAAAACTAACAATATTAAAACTAATTTGTATATTTACCAAATTTTGTAATTTTAATGGATGAAAGTCTAAAAATTAATATTAATACTCATGTAATTTTAAACAAAGTTAATATTTATAAAGTATAAGGGGTACAAAGTATAAGGGGTTATTTGTGTTTTTTTTAAAGTTATTAGAAAATATGGAAATTTGTAATTTTACACTTAGCTCTACATAATTTATTTAAAGTTCAACCACTAAAGTTTAATTAATTACTTCCTCTTTTTTTAAGTTTTTGTTTTCATAAATTTGACACCTATATTTTTATGCATTTTTTTTCCTTAATCAAAATCTCCACCAAATTTATTAAAGTTTGACCAAAATCAATTCAATTTTGACTTTCATCCATTAAAATTACAAAATTTGGTAAATATNGTTACTAATAATTTAGCCGTATTTAATATTCAAACCCGTGTACGCATGAATTAAACTTTTAAATAGAATAACATGAGTCCTTATTTAAAAAAAAAAAAAATATTCTAATGGATGGAAGTCTAAAACTAACAATATTAAAACTAATTTGTATATTTACCAAATTTTGTAATTTTAATGGATGAAAGTCTAAAAATTAATATTAATACTCATGTAATTTTAAACAAAGTTAATATTTATAAAGTATAAGGGGTACAAAGTATAAGGGGTTATTTGTGTTTTTTTTAAAGTTATTAGAAAATATGGAAATTTGTAATTTTACACTTAGCTCTACATAATTTATTTAAAGTTCAACCACTAAAGTTTAATTAATTACTTCCTCTTTTTTTAAGTTTTTGTTTTCATAAATTTGACACCTATATTTTTATGCATTTTTTTTCCTTAATCAAAATCTCCACCAAATTTATTAAAGTTTGACCAAAATCAATTCAATTTTGACTTTCTATTGGCCAATCATATTGCTTGATTTCGCCTACGTGGCAAAATCGAGGTCTCCTATTGGTCAAATTTTTTTTCCACTAAGATTGTTTTGTCAAAAACACTCCAAAATGATGTAATTCTTTTATTATATAAAAGATTGATATGTGATACAATATCGTATATATTAACACAAAGCTAATGGGCCAATACTAAAACACAAAGCTAACCGGGCTAAGCCCACAAGTCTCATCCACTAACAGTTGCAAGTGAGGACTGAGGAGGATCACGAAGATCTTATTTACAAAGTATTTGAAAGATTTATGCCTTTAAAAAAAACAAAGTATTTGAAAGATAATAACAGTTTATAACAACTTCTAGAGTCTAATGAAGTTGCAAATCATAAAATCACACTTCATCTTCTATATACCCAACTTTCATATCCACCTACAGACACATGGCTATAAATTGATTACATTACATGCTGTGTTACTTATTAGAAGTGTACGGTGTGGTAACGCAAAACAAGTGCCAAGTTGATGTGGAAGGGAAATTATTTGAGCCATTAATTTGCCAAATTAATTTACAGGCGCCGTGCCATTTCCATTTTTTTTTCCTAAGGTTTTGTTGCAGAGTTTGTGTGTTAATAAAGTACGGTGGGTCCTAGAAAAGTGAAATGGCTTGAATTATTAGTGAAAGGGTATTTTGGTGTGTAAATGTGAAATGTAAAAAGCTGAAATGACGGTGAGGTGACGAAACGGTTTGAGCCACCACACGTTACGCTATAATGAAGCCAAACCATCGTATGATAGGGCAAACCCGTACGTCATTTGCTTTACTCCTTTTGGGGAACACATATTTTGTCTGCCATTTTCCGGGTTCCCATAATCTCATTTGTTAATATGTGGGGATCAAAGTGATCAACTAGTACATGAATGGACATAAAACAAATATAAAATAATTGTATGACTTACTAAAACAAATAAAAGATCTTTGCATTACAAACGAGTCAAGTGTATCATCATTTCAATCCATGTGCGCTAGCTTGTTATTTCATTAAGCTAACTAACATTTGATTATGTTAATTTGGTTTACTATACTTTAGTAAACGGAAAATTTGATGAAATTTACTATGCACAATAGGTAATCGTTCATCGGAAAATACTGTATAACAAGATAGCCATACACTAACATGAATGTATATTGGTTAAGGAAAAGCCAAACTTAGTATATATACAATATGCCATAAGCTTATACGGACAAATATAAATGTAAAGGAAATAAGGTTTTCAAAAGAAACAGAGTATCCTCGTTATTTAATATAGGTAAATATGTTATTGGAACATCAAGGTGTCATTCATTAACTTGGTAGTTCTCCCCGGTGGAAAAAATTGAGCGAGAAAACGAGAAGTAAGATCATCCCAGGTTGAGATAGATCCCGCATGTAAACGCTCAAGCCAATTACGAGCTTGGTCACGTAGAGAGAATTGAAAGAGACGCAATCGCGTCGTCTCCTGAGTAGCAACATCAAGGTCAAGGGAGTCAACAATTTTAAGAAAATCCTTGAGATGTTGATTTGGATCTTCAAAACGAAGTTCATGGAATGCACATCCGTTTTGCACCAACCGGATGGTGTCGGATCGCAAGGGAGACACACTGGCTATTTGGGGAGCTCAATGGTGTTTCGATAGCTTTGGTGGCTTGGTTTGGAGTACTCACCTAGAGTATGGGCTCGAGGTGGTTCGGGTGGGTTTTAGTTGTGCACGGTATGGTTGTGGTTCTTGGTGTTGTTGTGCTTGGTCTAGGGGTTTAAAGATATTATCACCCACCATGATGGCAAGTGATATGATTTATGAGCGAAGGGAACAAAGAAAAAGATAGACTACAAGAAAACTAATAAAAGGAAAATAAAAATCTCAGTTGATAGGATTCTAGTGAGTAAACCTAAATGAAATAGAAATCGAAACTAAACTATTCCCCGGCAGCGGCGCTAAAAACTTGATGGGAGATTTGCAAAACCTACCTAAGTTTTACAATCCTCCTAGGCAGTGTACCTAACCGTTGTAGTGTAGTATAGGCAAGACACGGGGGATTGATCGTTCTCTAGGGGACTAGTGTTGAAGGTCAAAGTGTATGTCCAGATAGGTCTAAAGGTGAGGTATGAGTCTTTTTGTATTTTTTAGAAAGCAAGTAAAATCTCAGGGTTTGAAGAACGGACGTTTTAGCTACTAATTAATTAAAACTAACTAAACTAAATATGCAGAAAAGTAAATGGTGGTAACTCTTATGATAAGAAAATGTGTTAACTTAGATTATTTTTACTCCCTAGTTATTTTTTTATTGATTAATCGAATTGTCACGTCCTTGTTTTAATTGGAGCGTTGTATTACTTATTATTGGTCGTAAGGAGGTGCCATATGCCCTAACTCTATGAACGTATAAGTCTCCCCTAAGCAGTGTTGCAAAAATCGGCCGAATCGGCCGATTAATCGGCGATTAATCGGTAATCGGCCCAGGACCTTGGAGAGAATTCCACGGAAATCGGCCGAGTCAAGAAAATCGGCCGATTAATCGGTAAAAAATCGCTAATCGGCCCCGGACCGCCTCAGTACCGATTCACGATTTTTGTAACATTGCCCCTAAGAAAGCTTAAAGTCTATTAAGTCTCTAAGGATCTAAAAGCCACAATTCAAGAAATAAATACAACAAGAAAAACCACTACCGCACTATAGGGTTGCGTTTAATAAAATGGACAAGCTAGTACATATAAGAGTTAAGCCAATTTTATTATTCCTAACGCGAGGCAACCAATTAAATAAGAGACGACAATCAATAATTAATAACTAGGTTTCATTCAATCTAAACAAACACTAATAGATCTAGCCTAGCATGTTAAAGTGAAGAAAAGAAAAGCATAAAATCAAACAACACATATACATATTAAATTATTAAATATGAATTACTTATCTTCAATAGAACATGGATAAATTGGCTGTAAAAAGCCTTACAAAGTAGCAGAAATTCGTCTAGGGTTTCACCTCTCCAAAATGTTACATCAATAAAGGAAAACATGCGAAAGTATATATAGATTTACAGGTGTGACGGCGTCACGTTATGGTTGTGATGTCGTCAGCTCGCCATCATTAGGGTTTCGTCTGTTGTTGAATCGCCGTTGTGACGGCGTCACCTTTGATCTCTGACGCGTCATGATGTCTTACGCCGTCTCGTTATAAAAGATCTGAGCCGTCACGTGTAAAGTTAACTCTGAATCTTGGTCTTGAAATATAAGCGACGGCGTCACTTGTAATATGTGACACCATCAAGTCTCAATTCTTGACAGATTCGCGACTTGATCTTTTTTGCTTTGTTTTTTCATCCAAAATAGCCCAAATCACGCCGGTTTTCATGTTTTGCGTCCCAGGTACCTAAAATGTAAAAAGAAATGATTTAGGGAAATATTTGGTCAAATGCATATGGATTTAAGGACTAAATGACCCATTAAAAAGGTATGTTTTAAATCCTTGTCATATTTTGAGTATGAAGGTCTGGAATTTCCTTATTAAGAACCTCAACTTGTTTGGTTTTCGCAGTCATATATTCATCAAATTATTTTTGTAATTGTTGTTCTCGATACACAACTTTTGCATAACCAATTTCAACCACGTTTTCCCGTTCAATATCAATTTTCAAAACTTTGTTCTTTGGCCTTATATCCTCAAGCTCTTCTGTCAAGACGACATTCACTTGCATAGTTTTGTGATTGACCGTTTTGGACTTATCAATCTCATATTTCATATTTTTAACTAAAGTAGCAATTAAAAAAACGTTCTTGTTCACGTGAAACATCATCATAATCAACCTCGCCTCCACTCTCATCTAAATATGTTGAAGCATGAATAATATCACTATCATCCTATTCCATCACATATGTATCATTTATGGATTCTAAATGCTCATGATTTTTTCTCTCGTGAGCACACAAGATATTACCAGTATGATCATTAAATTGTACCTCAGCTAAACCATATGTATCATAGGAAGGTTCACCATCAACTTCAGCGTTTGACTTGACTTCCTGAATCCTTTCCATGAAAATGTAGTTAACATTCAGCTTCTGATCCTCTTATTCCCCATCTGTCTCTGCAAAGAAATCATGTTCCTCTGCATTCGGCAGTATTCTCGACTCTTCTTTTCTTTGTAGTAGTAAGAATCTTTAGCCTTCTATAGCATAGTGCCCTGTACTAAGACATTATAGCATCGAAAGTTGCATCATTCATTCTCAGCCCATTCCCAACATACCTTGCATTCTCTGCATCTCCAACATTCCCAATTGTCTTAACTTGTCTGTCATCCTTGTCTATTGTCTCTTCAGTGTTGTTCCCTTTGTTAGAAGCAATTCTAATTTTGTTGTTTGTTGGTTTGGTATATTGTTGCTTAAAAGCTCGTCATCATCAATACCTTCTGCATCATTTTTGGACCCAGATGTAATTGATGGTGCCTCTACCTTAGCTTTGCTCTTGGAAGATGAGTGTGATTTGTTTGATGGTATTGGGGATTAATTCTTTGTTTTTGCTACCAATGCTAGGGGATCTTCTTTCTTTTCTAGCTTTTTAGCTCTTAGTTTATTTGCCACTTCTTGGTTCTACTTCAATATGTCTAATATCTTGTTGAAGTCAAGCGTAGCTTTCCCAATAATAAGTAGCTTTTCAAGCTCCCCAATTTTCTCAACAATAGGAATAGAACCAACCTCCTTTGTTCCCATTGAATCATTCACAAGCGGTTCTTGTGATACATTACCAGTTTCTAAAGACCCGTCCTCCATAGCTTCCTTTGGAATACCAGAATTCACATCCTTAGTCACTTCATTGGTAGGAATACCAAAGTCATCAGTATCATCCATGTGGAAAACTAGAAGGGGGGGGGGGTTGAATAGTTTTACGTCTTTTTAATTTACTAAAACTTTGTTTATGAAAACACCAATCCGAACTTTATATGATACCAAAAGACTTGCACAATTATAAACAACGATATCAACAAGTATATAATATGACAAGTATGTAAGTAAGTAAGTAAAAAGATAGAGATGGAAGGATGGCACCGTGAGACAAAGGATTTATAGTGGTTCGGCTACGAATCTCCTCTTCGTCCTACTCCACTCCCCGAGCACCTAACTCGGGAGTTTTCTTCACTATGTCAACAAGCTCCCTTATGGCGGAGAAAACCTTACACAACTTTTGCTTACACCGGCTTAACGACACAAAGCTAAATGTCGGGTCCTAATAGTAGCTAGAACCAATCTCACAACACACCACGACTTCTTCACAACTTGAGCACACCACAACTTCGTCACTACTTCTTCACAACACAACTTCTTCACTACTTCACTACTTCACTACTTAATCTTCACCACTACCCTACTTCTATTCACAACTAACACTCCTAGAACTACTTATAATGTTCACAACACAACTACACAAGAGCTATACACAATATACACAATCAATATACAATACTTCTTAAACTTGAGGTTGAAGGAGTATTCTTCTCTTGCACTTTGGATGATGGTGGATGATGAGGGATTGAATCACTTGAAACAAGGATTAGTAATCTAATGATCAAAGGGTTTTGGAAGATGTTTAGAGAGATTTAGATCTGAAAATTTTCGTGCAAGAGGTGAGGAAAAATACCAGAATTAAGGTGGTATTTATAGGAGAAAAATTCTGACATTTTCTGACACAGGAGCGTGGCCGGTCCCCTTAATTGTGGCCGGCCCCCTTAAAATTAAGGGGGCCGCCCCTTATAATTAAGGGGGCCGCCCAGCTGTAACGGCCAGATTTTTTTGTCTTTAGTGGGGAAAGTTTATTTGGTGAAAAACTAACTGATTTTGGTTAAAAATTTGAATTCATATATTTAGTATGATTAAAACATTTTTCTTTATTACCAAAATTGTTTTTCAAAAATATATAATATGTTTATATAATTAAATAAACTTTGTAGTAATTAATTAAATACCCCTTTGATCATGAGATGTATTAAGCACTTGTTTATTCATACCTTAAGTGATTAAGTTGGATATAATGATATAAACTAGCTTAATACTTGTTTACGTAGTAATCTTACGTTTAATGATTTTACATTTTGTGATCGTCAAAACGTAGAGATATCGAAAAATATAAATAACGTTTTTATGCATTATTTATGTCAACAATCTCCCCCTTTTTGATGATTACAAAATCTAAACTCATTAAACAAAAATTAGTATATATACAAGTATTATTGTGAGTTTATATCAATTCTCCCCCTTTTTGTTAGCATCAAAAAGGTTATCCCGATATACTTGGAGCTCCCCCTTGACGTATACTCCCCCTCGTTTTGAGGTCATAAAGGAAATCGAGAGATGGAATGCTTGCAAAAATATTTAGAGAACCCAATATATATATATAGAATGCATACAAATAGAGCAAAGCATAATAAATCAAATACATGGTAAAAGTAAGACAATTAAGTAAAAATCATGGCAAAAACAAAACATTCATTAATAAATTTATTAAAATAGATTATGTTAAAACATAATCTTTAGTACATTTGCATGCATATATGCTTCTCTTAGTAAACTACACTAAGAAAATACTAAGTTGCCATCATGAAGTTTCTTGGTCTTGCTTGGGTAACAAAATGGTGTTGGTGATTTTATTGAGGGGCATGGAGGATGCATTTAAAGGTTGGAAGGTGATGGATATGGAGTGGAAGGATTAGGTGGTGGTGATGTTGACGATGTTTTAGTAAGTAGATGCTCAATCCAAGTGAGACGTTCATTGAGAACAAGATGTTGTTCTTGGAGAAATGTACAACAAATGCAATTGTTGACATGATTCTCAAGATGGAACAAATGATTTGATGGTGATGAATTGGAGGATGAGGGTTGTTGATCCAAATTGCGTTGAGTAAGGTGCAACGCAAGAAGAGCATTAAGTTCATGAGCTTCCTTGAGCTCATCAACGAACTTTGCATGTTCGGAGGTAGGTGATGATGGTGAAGTTGGATTTTGATTTGGGTTTGTGGTTTGGTCATGAGTCATTTGATTCATGTTTGGATGAGAGTGATGGTGGTTGTTTTGAAATTGAGCATCTTCCTCAAAAGGATCATTTGGTAGAGATGAGATGGGTGAAGGTGGAATTTTATTGGTGAGTGTGATTGTGAGGTTGTCTTGGTGATGTAGAAGAGTGGTATTATTTGGGTAGTTTGAAGGCTTGGGTATTGGTTGGCTAGAGACAACATCATTTATTGATGATGATTTTTGACAAGTATCAAGCTTTCTTCTCCATACGGGCTTGACGGAGATTTTATCAACTCTTGAAAACTTGGGTTTTTGGTTGTTGGGAGATGACATGTTTGGATGAATGAGCAATGATTTGTGATGATGAGAAGCATTTATAGTGTGATGATTTTGTGTTTATGGAAGGAGAATATGTGTTGGATTTGATTGACAAAAGGTGTTTGTGAATTCAGGGAAATGAGGGATCAAAATAGTGTGAAATGGCCTGAAAAGCAGAAAGTAAACAGGAAACCTCGACCTACAGATGGTCGGCCCCCTTAATTAGTGGCCAGTCCCCTTAATTTTAAGGGGGCCGCCCTGGTCTGAAGATACAGGTTGCCAGAAACGGGTTTTTGGTAAAGTTTTTCCAGAAAGGTGTTTGTTTTGGGGTTTGGTTTTGGGCAAGACCAACTCTTTAGGCAACTAGGCAAGCATTTTCATAGTGGAATTTACATGAAAAGTATACATGCAAGCAAATAAACATATAATCATAATTAAGCATGCATATTAAGCTAATAAGTAATTAAACAATCAATATTACCTAAAGCAACTAACTAAAGTAAAGGCACCTATTAGTGGCTAACTAGTGATGGAACAAATGTGACAATGAAGTTCTTGATTTTGTTCTAGTGTGTGCCTATATGAAACAAATGTGGAGTAAAGATTGTTTCGACTCTTATGAAAACCAAATAGTCCTAAGAAACAATCTTTAGTCTCCTTGAATTAGCTTTGCTCACTTCTAAATGTCATATGTAAGTATACATTGGATTATATACTTATAGATAACGAGAGTGAGACTATTATGCATGATTTAAGAGAAAAACGTTTTTATCATTATTCAACAATGAGTTTTCCTAATCGTGAGAATGGTTTTAAAATGAATTGAGGTTTTTCTTGAAAGTATAATTATGCAAACATAATATCTCAATTCCTGATTTTGTGCAAAATAGAATCCTAGACTCAGATTTGAGAAGAAAGAGAGAAAACAAGGAACCTTTTTACTATCAAATGGCCGGCCCCATTAAATAGAGGCCGGTCCCCTTAATTTTAAGGGGGCCGCCCTTGTATATTTAAGGGGTCCGCCCATCTGACACTAAAAAGTGTCCAGAATTTTGAAAAATTCATAAAGTTTTGATTTTTCAAGAAAATTCAATCAATTTGTTCCATCATTCCTAATCCTAATCGCAAGTGGTTAAATAATTCACGCTTAAGGGGCTTAGTGAATATGTCGGCAATGTTATCTTCTGAAGCTACCTTTTCTATAGTAATTGATGCGCGTGGATTGCAACACGCACTACGTTTTACCTCTCGAGGGATCTCGAGAAGCTTGCAATCCCCACCAGGCAGTGTACCTGACCGATGTAGTGTAGTGTAGTGGCAAGTACCGGGGGATTTGGATTCGTTCTCTCGCAGGGTATTAGTGTTCGTTAGCTAAAGGCTACTCCTAATCTAGGTCCTAACGGGTGGAGGAAGACTCTTTTTGTATTTTTATGTTTTTATGAAAGCAGTTAAAATCTTTGGGTTTTGGAGGAGAGGGCGGATTAGTTGCTACTCAAACTAACCAAGTTATCTACTTTTCAATTTACTGTATATTTTTGTATTTTTTTGGTTTTGAGAAAATCAGTGGTGTGAGAGTAGGTGTTACTTAGATTTTCAATTACTCCCTAACCTATCTTACCATGTAAATTAGTATGTTGACGTTTTGCGTGGATGACGGCGTGGGTATTCCTAACAAGTCGTAGGGGAGTGCGTTCAATTTCCTAAACTCTTGATAAAGTCCCTACCTCACTCTATGACGATACGTCAAGATCCTAATCATGAGCTCACACGATAGCAACCTATGCATGAAAAATACTACCTTTAAAATCGATAGTACGCACATACGATTCACTTTTCTTAAAGACCGTTCAAGCTGTTTACCGTATAGGGAGGGTTAGCAGTTTTCTCAAGCTCTAACGTAGACTGAAACATTCACCAAACAACAATCACAACATGACACATCACAATGCATAATCAACTAGTTAGTTTCATTAGATCCTAAGCAAACACAAGTAAATTAGCCTAGGCATGTTGGAAAGAAAAGACAGCACAAGGTATATATCACACAACACATAGACATATCGTATGATAAAGAGCTTATCTTGGATTAAACATGCAAGTTAGAGGGGGTTAGGATACCTCTAAGGTCCTGTAAAGTACACGGTCACTAGGGTTTAAACCCTAAAGTGTCTCCACTCCAAAAAATTGTTTTAAATAAAGAAAAAACGTTCTATATATTATAGGAAAAACGCGGGCTGAGGCGTCAGCGCACACCTACGGTGGACGTCGTCCAGCTCGGCGATTAGGTTCGCTGACGGCCTTGACTTGACCGTGGGTCATAAT
>LBNU01027824.1:106553-121971 GCA_014162995.1 Artemisia annua | reverse complement strand
TGTGGTGACGAAGATTAACATCATTGATAGTAGCGACTTCTACCTTTATGTGTTGGAATAAGAATCTGGTGACATTACAAGACAGTGTCTCGAGT
Source organism: Artemisia annua (assembly GCA_014162995.1). NCBI lineage: Eukaryota > Viridiplantae > Streptophyta > Magnoliopsida > Asterales > Asteraceae > Artemisia > Artemisia annua. Next base: position 121,876 of record LBNU01027824.1, on the reverse strand, counting down.
ATATTCTGCAGCCTCAGGATCCAAGAGATTTTTGTCTTGTGTTTTGTTTTCATTTGCTCAATTGCTCGGGTTATGTCTTACTCGACAGAAACTATTTTGACCGTATATGGAGCATATATTCTCTTTTTTCAGGGTGTTAGTTGGATGCGTCGACATTAGGAATTTTGGTTTTCTTAACCATAAACCATTACTGAGTTACAGCAGGAAATAATCGATCAGTTGTTCAGGGGCTTCAAGCTTAGACGTATATTGAGTGTTTTAAGTAGATTCATCCATTAAAACAACGGTACTCGTGATTTTTAAATCACCATTTTTTGCCTTTTTTCACACTCTTGATATATACAAAATAGATGATATCAAAATTGAGCTCACCTAGGGACCTTAAGCACAAATTCATTATAAACAACCATGATTAAATAAGCAAGCTTGAAACGAGCTTTAGCTTGAGTGTGTACTAAACTTAATAAGTTAAACTCAATAGCAACTCTCCTAAGGTTAATGTGGTATATGTTTTGAACCTGTCGCTTGTAGGAACTTGGACTAATTGCGAAGAGTTCGTCCTATTTCAATATATACCCAAAACACGTAAAAGCGCACAACCCCGATAAACATAATTACCATTTTTAGTACATGTCAAATTAACTGGTTTTGGTCAACATAAAACACACCTTTGTCTAAGGGAGGTGATTTGCACACTCTCATATTTGATTGGGACACTCCAAAATATGCATTAAACAGTTGTACTGTAAATAAGAACTGCTTTAACTGTTTGTACATTGAGTGTCCCAATCAAATATGAAAGTGTGCCCATCACTTCCCTTTGTCTAATTATATTGAGGAAAATTAAATAATTAATACTTAAAAGTATGATTGCAAATGAAATTTGATCGCAAGAATGATATAAACTTTAAAATGATTCCTAGTTCAGTTTGCTGATATTAAAACTTGCCTATATATGGCAGTATGGCACATAAAAAGATAGTTATATAGCCATGTATATATATTCTTGAAATAATGAAAAATCACATCGAACGTACGTACATGACATGATAGTTGATTGTGCAGAATAAAAATAATTTCCCATCATAATCTGGTTAGGTGTCAACCCCACGAAAACACGTACGTGCATGGAAAGATCATGCATACGCATCAAATTACATAGAAGCGTGTAGGTGCACAACAAAAAAAATATTCTTGATAGTAACATTAGCATGGCATGGCGCAATATTTCGACATTTAAGCCAAACAAAATTTATTCCTTGAAGAAAGAATATGACCCCCTTATTTCAAAACATCTGTACTCAAATTGCTAGCAGCATCGTATTCATCCTTTTGCTAACCTTTTCTTGGCAGCGACGCCAATGATGAGTGCTGTCCCTTCATATCGCTACCATAGCTACTTTCGATTTCTTGCTGGTGGCTAATCATGCATCCTTTATGTGGAACCGCAATCGTAAAAAGAATCCACAAACACAAAAAGGTGTAGTTGGCATATTGGGCGGGCGATAATGATGAAATGGACATATTTTTAGAGCGAGCAAAAATTAATTGTTTGATTTCTGGGGTGTGTAATAGATAATCAAAAGTAATCGGGATATAATCTCTTAATCGTCTGAGATACTTTCAAAATGTAGTATTTCGACCCTACGTGTCTGGGTGATAATGATGAAATGGACATATTTTTAGAGTGAGTTAAAAAAACTACATGTTTGTTTCTTTAGATTAGAAACAAACAGTGCGTTAAATATGATTTCAACAAAACCACACATGCCGTGCAAACTCATGTCCGATATGAACATTCTTGCTTTTAGTGATGTGTGTAAATATATATATACGCAAGAGTTGAACACGATAACTAACGTTCTCAAGTGACTTCATAGTTTCGAACGGAATTACTTGTTTCCTAATGGTAACGGTAACATTATATTTTTCTTTGATGCAAGTATGCTATGAAAACCTGCACTTATGTTCGTGTTTAAAGTCATCAAGACTATAAGCAGGAACTTAGTGGAGACCGGGAGGGTCGTGGCCCTCTCAAAAAATTTAGCTACAAGTACATTTTTAACCCTTACACTTTTTAGTGATACACGTTATTATTACGAATGTTAAATGAAAATGTAAGTTGACTCACTTAAANCAAATGTGCAGTTGTTCATCACAAGAATGTTCATCTAGTAAGTGTTCGAATGTTCATTTAAGAATGTTCGTCAAAGAATGTTGAGGAAACAAATCTTTAAATCAGCAATTGTTCATCACAGAATATTTATCAAATAATGTTGATGAAGCAAAATTGTTCATCAAGTAAATGTCCATCAAAGAAACAAAATGATCATTATGTTTATCAATCCAAAATGTTTATCGGTTTTTTTATGTTCATCAAAATTTTACCAAGAAGTTCATCAATAAATAAATTTTATAAATACAAAATGTTCATCATTAGAAAATCAATTCAAAATGTTTATCAGTATTTTTATGTTCATCAAATACTCTGCCGAGAAGTTCACCAATAAAAAATGTCAATCAATAAAAGATGTTCATTATTATAAAATGTTCATCAAATACCAAATGTTTATCAATACTCGACATGTTCGTTAATACTCCGCCCAAATCCACTAAAAATGGACACTTGTCATGATTATGTGACTTTTTAGGAGAGGGAGCCAACTTTTTATTTGATCATCTATCTTGTAGTTAAACGTTATTCATATTTTTAACTTTGTAAGTTTTAAATAAAAAAAGTTTTCTCTTGTATACAGAACATTACCATTTCCTAAAAGTTTTTACCTAATTAATGAGATTCACTAAGAAAAATATATGATATAGAGTTCTATATATTAATATGTACGTAGCTAAAGTTGATTCTCTTACTTTTCCAATTATGATTTTAAGTTACTACTTATTAAAGAATTCATAATGTGAATTTGAATTGAATCAGATTCTTTGGAGCTTTTCTAACTAATTTAAACAACCAATGTTTTTTGAAGTGTTTTCTCATATCTTTATCAATACCATTCTTGACATCAAAGTTTCACTATTTGTTCATGTCATTCATCTTGTGTATTGATAACTACTATAGAAATCTAAATGTTTTTATAAGATGACGAGATGGTTCACCATATCAGAGCTGATCGAGGGCAATATTAGTACCCAAAATTGTGACATAAAAAGAAGAAGCTAATATGATCTTTCTAAAGCTAATATAAACTTTATGAAGTTGTTCTACAAAAAGTAGCTTTCAAATTAATATTCTTACGTCTCGATCATGCACCATTTGTTTTGTTGTTTTTACTTCATTTGTACATGTTCATAATCTGCTTTTAGTTAATACTTTAGTTTTAGTCTTTTAGACATCATAAGATGAATAATTAGTAATGATTTTGATCCAGTTTTTGATTAGATGATTCATGATATGTTAAGGCACATAGGTTGCGTATATCAAAGTCAAAGACTCATTTTTCTCAAACAAACTGAACACGAAAAAATCTCATCCATATAATTAGTTAATTTAATCTACAATTGTGTTCGATCTTATTAAGTATATAAGCATATTACTATGAGGGTAGTTGACGAAGTTAGTGGCGACAGCATATGTTGTCTTGTGTTTAAAAAGAATTAACCTAACAATTACGGAACATTTAAAGCTTCTAATCTTTTTTCTTTCAAATAAAGCCCACCCAAAAGGAGGGAAAAGGAGCACCGTCAAAACTTTGTTTACTTTGCAATATAAAAATTAAAAAAAATGCTAAAGGTGGCTATAATGCACCGGGCGCAGCAGCGAGGCACCCTCGCCAAGCCCACGTGACACGCTTGCCAAGCCAAGCTACTGTACTGGTAGGTGCATTCGCCAAGTATTTCGCCACTTATTTAGCATTCGCCAAATGAGTATTTTGTGTTTTAATTGAGTATATTGGGTTTCAAAAGTGGGATTTTATTATTATTATTATTATTATTATTATTATTATTATTATTATTATTATTATTATTATTATTATTATTATTATTATTATTATTATTATTATTATCGGGAGTGTTTTTTAGTGGGAATATGATACTCATGCCTAAAATGTAAGCCTAAAGATATGTCTAACAATAGGATCAAAACATGTATCAAAATCAAAAGTGAAAATTAGGAGAGAAAATATGCAAGTGATGTGTCAAACTGTGAATTGGTTAGACATAAAATTAGGATTATATATTTGGTCTCTATATCATTGCTCTTTTTAGTGTGTGGAGGTCCGTGAAAAGGAGAGAATCTGATGTGGCACTGAAATGGCGTTTTAGCTTAAGCCACTGAATCCGGTGCTCTAAGTGCTATGTATAAGATATTAAGACATGCATTGAATGTTTGTACCTTTATAATAAACCACTTACCCTTGTATATAACTACTTTCAGCCGACCTAGGCTATGTTTGGCAAAAGTAGCTGTGAGCAGTAGCAGTGAGCTGTGAGCAGTAGCCAAAAAAGCTCACAGTTTCATAAAGAAGCATTGGGAAAATGAGATTTCGTAAAAAATAGCAAAGCCCACAGCTCTCATGCCAAACGAACACTAAAAATCAAAAAGCTCATTGTTCACCGCTCATTGCCCAAAAAAGCTCTAAAAAGCTTTGTGCCAAACATAGCCCTAATGTATAAAATTTTTGCACCTTTTAACTTTTAAACGTAACTTTAGATCTACAAACAACAAAACTCTAAATATTGATATATAGATGAGCACTTTGCTTTGATACTTGCACATCGAATTCTTTCCATACTCGGTAGTTTCACACACGCATAGTCATTCTTTATACTACAAAGGGTCATCAACACGATTCTTTGAAACTTCGTGAGCTGATTGAATTGTAACAAAGCTTGCTAATTTCTCCATCCTGTGAATTCTGCCGGTAGAAATAATTATAAAAATATTATTGGATCGTCTCCAAAGAATATAGAAAACTTTTACATGCTAGATTGTGTACATTGCGATGCATGATAGTCAATTTTGTGGGTTTGTGAAATGTAAGTTAATATAGTTTCGATGAATTTTAGTTTATTGCGGTTAGTATATTACTGTACTTGATTTTTAATTGGAATAAGTATAAAGTTAAACTCCACTTATAAATTTATACGAACTTCTTAGATAGTTGTACAAGTTGACATTCTTATGGTTCGATTGCGGATCAGCTAGATTGTACTTTGTACATGAGAATATGAATAAACGGAGCAAGTTCAAATTGACGTAACATGAAACCTATTACTCTGAAAGCACCGCGGAGGGCAACAAAAGTCCACAGTAATTAACACCATGAATTTATCAATTTTCTAAGTAACCCCATAAACGAGATGCAAAATGCCACTTCATATGGATAATTTGTCCCTTAATATAACTATGAATTATATGAAAAAAAAAAAATTATATTACTTAATATACTTAGGACAAATTTATAATCATCATCAAATCGATCTTGTGATATTGAAGTTAATGATGAAAATCTTTTTAGTTTAAAAGTTCTTCACGTATCATAAAGTGGATATTAATCAAAGGTAATGGCCCAAGCATTATCATTAATATTAGTTGTATATCCAAAGTCAAATCCGCTAATGATTCTATTGAAAATAAAAGTCAAAACAATGCCATTGTTTATAAGTTGACACATTAATATAAGTGTTATACACTTATACTTGATTCTATTGATCGAAGTAGATTAAGATACATTCAATAAACTTGTTGAACTATGATGTTAAACTTATTTTGTTAGAGATTAACAAAATTCGTGAGCACACTATACCAATCAAACCTTGGTTTACCTCAAGGTCGATCGTGTTCATGGCCCTATGGAGCCGGAAACACTCCTGGAGGTTTCAATCTCACGGTTTCTTCAACTAGTTATCTAAAACTTCAATAGTAATAACTAAGCTTATATAAATCTTGCCTTATGACAAGGGGAAAACGTTTCATATTCTATTGGAAACCATTCACCCTTATATCTAAGAGTATGAAATGCCCCAATTTTTTTATTTTTTTATTACAAGGAATCCTATAGGCCATATAGGATGATATCATATATGCCGTAGAGGCTTATACGCCATATAGGGTTTCAACCTATACATCGTATAAACCTTCTAACCTGCAATTTTCCATTTTCTGAAAACTAGACTTACACGACTCGATAATTCTCCAAACTCTAAAAAACATACTTCAAGCATCATGTATTTTATGTTTATGTATAAATTTCATGACAAAAGCTCACGGAAGTCAACTTTACCAAAACTAAAGTGTTAACCCAAACACTCCATTCTTACCCATTTTGCAAAACCATGTACATAATGTATTTGCATACAACTCTCTAAAAACATTAACTTATAAACATTTGAGTTATTTAAAAGACATCACATTACAAAACAGTTGGGGGGTTAACTTGTTCTAGCACGGTTTTCAAGACTTACTCGCCTTCTAAACCGAGTAATCTTCACTTCCTTTTCTAATCAACATAAGCTCCACATATATACTTTTGCATACTTGAAACCTACAAAACATATGACAATTAAGACGCAAGCTTTCATTTGGTAAGTAACGGTAATAGTTTTTACAAATCATAACTGTCAATCAACTTTTCATTACTTTAAAAACCAAAATCGTTTATAAACAACTTCATAAAAACTCTTTCAAAACAATATTAATATTTTACCACATATGTCATTTCATTTCCTCCTCTTTACATACCACATCGGGTACTATGAGTTATTCCGAGGGTTCATTTACTTGCCCTGAAGAGGATTTTCACTTACCCCAAAGGATGCATTCCATTACATAGAACGGTGCTATTTCAAATAAAACATTCATAAATTTGTAATTAACCATATGTACACTTTCACATACTTTAACTCATTATCTTAACATTTAAAACACATTTAACTTAATCACACTTTACATAAATCAATTCATGTCACACCAACATATAAACTTACACTTTACCATTCTTTAGCACATAAGGCTTAACACACCTCATTCACATAACCTCATCCTATTATCTCATATGACATGTTAATGAACTCACTTCAAACTTGGCAGTAATTCGACCACCCCCAAAGGGTTTTATTTCATATCATACTCAATATATAAATATCACAGACAAGCACTTGGCTAAACACATTACTTAAACTCTTCATTAATACATTTCTCCACGCTATGACACCCTTAGTCATTTACTCCCATAACTTCACATTTTCATATACTTATCACCTCGCTTATTCACATTCAAGACACCTTCAACTTAGTCTAATCATGTCATACAATCCATATTAACTTTATACTTCACTTATACATAATATCTTAAGCTAACCACATCTCATAGTGCTTTCTACTTGACTTCTATCTCGTACAAACATCAACATCATTCTCACATACAACTAGCACATATCTCTATATTTCTCATGCCTAATCATCTAATGCAACCTTCTAAGTATTAGGCTATTCTCGCTCATAATCATTTAACTTGACTTACTTTTCTTCATAACACATTTCATCCACATAACTTTTTAATTTAGTCGCTAATTCACAACTATAACAAAATATAATCATTCTCAACTATAGCTCATTATGAAATTATATCATAATAATTGTGTTAATTTAAATTATTACCAAGTACTTACCTCCATCCATAGCTAGTCTACTAAGCTTTAAATCTTCATTAACATTCTCCAAATTTTCCTACACAAGAAATTACTATCCATTAAAACTTGTACCCAAACACTCTTTTAAATTTAATACCACTTATACATTTATTAACCCCCTTTCATTACTCCCATTCAATTAACAACAAAGATGATAATGTTACCATCATCTAACCATGATCTAATCATCAATTTAACTTAAACATACTTTTATCCAAAACCCTCAATCATTGCATGAACTCTAATCTTAAAATTGATCAAATTATGAGTTCTTACCTTGATAATTCTTGTTTAACCATATAGTACTTGCTATAACATCATTAATCTTCATCCATATTGCTCCAGTTCAACTTGTTTCCCCATCTTCTTTCTTTCTTTCTCAAATACGACCCAACACACACAAACACGCTTCCTGATGTTTTGTGAAAATAAGAGAAAGTTCTAGAATCGGTAATTCCTCTCTCATTCATTAATCAAGTAACAATATATATAATTACATCAAATGATCTAGAATATGGGCTTTGACTTAAATACCCAAGTAATAGCCCATACAAAACTAATAACAATACTAATAATATGTCGACTAACACTCCCCCGCAGTTTGAGCGGGACAAGATCGAACACTCAACCGGTGCAAAACTCTTTAAATAACGCTGAAGGAAGACCTTTGGTGAAGATATCCATATAATGGTAACGAGATGAAACATAAAGAACACGTACGTGACCCGTGGCAACCATATCACGAAAAAAATGAATGTCAATCTCAATGTGTTTGGTTCGTTGATGTTTGATAACATCAAATAGTTCCGATATTTTAGTGGTAATTTCCCCCTATTATGCTCATCTTTTATGTCATTTTATTAGACTATATACTCTTATCTGTTTATATTTCACTTTTAGGATAAAAATGAGCATTGGAACGTAGAGACGCGGATTTGGAAGATTATAAATGAAATATGTTGAAGTATGCTGACTACGCACTAGTTACGGCGTTGATCATCTCTCAACCTATGCCATAACATCTATTTGCACTGAAGACTGAAGTCATGCTGACCAAGAAACTACGACGTAACCAACTCATGGGTTACGATGTAGATATGAGTACGAGAGGTTTCTTATTCATAACTCATTTTGAGGTTATGCCGTAGATTTGCCTTCAACACTTAGAAGAATTTCGTGTCAAAAGATTGTTACGGCGTAACCACCACAAAGGTTACAACATAGATTGAAGTACGAGCAAGTTACGACCGTAACTCATCTTTAAGTTATGGCGTAGTATCATCACTGAAGATAAGATCGTCCAACATTCAAAGGTTACAGCGTAGTTAACCCTAGGAGTTACTCCGTAACAATGTCGAGACTGTAAATACCTGCCCTAATTCCGCATTTGTACACATCTTTCTCACACACAAAAACTAGAGGAGGAATCAGGGATCCAAGGAGGACAAATCTCTGCAGCATACAAGCCATTTCCAAGGGATAATTCACGCATTAAAATAATAAGTTTTACCATTTTTGTATTACATTCGTGTATTGAATTCATGTCTTACATTACAATGTTGAACATCAAATTTACTGCATGTTTTAATATGAGTGGCTAAACACATTTGGTGTTAGCCTTTTTATGAAATTGTTATCGTTATGATGTAGTTTTCTCGTATCTTTATCGTTTTATTTTTATATTTGCTTAGCTAATTTTGGGACACCCTTGTTTTGGTAGAATGGATGTTTGTTAGTACCTATGAAGCTGGGAGAACTGACCATAGTGTAGAAAACTAGAGGGGGGGGGGGGTTGAATAGTTTTACTGATTAAATTTACTTGTTAAAACTTTTAGATAGACTTATGTCAATCTAACTTTGACGTGTTGGATATCGATAGAAATGAAAGCATATAAACTAAGCTACGAGATAGAGTTAGAGAGACACAACCACAACACAAGTATTTATAGTGGTTCAGCTACAAGGACACCTTCCTTGCCCTACTCCACTCCCCCAGTCACCTACTCAAGAGTTCATAATCACAACACCAAATCTCCTTTCACATGGCGGAGAAGCCTTTACATCATAGCTCTCACTTTATCCGGTACAAAGCTAGATACCGGGTCCTTAGCATGGCGGACCAAACCAACACACCCAATACAACTCGACTAAAGGATTTCACATCCTTTTACACCTAATGACCCAACACCTTTACAACACCTTTAGAGAAGAAAGAAAGAACAAGTATCAATTCGGTGATCTTGGAAGAGAAGATCCTAAGCAACTCATCACCTGAGCTTGCTAGTCTTTGAGAGGTTGTGATCTTGCCTTTTGAAAGGAACCTAAGAGAAACTACATAGAAAGATCCTTGGATCTAAGGTTAGAGAGTTTAGAGTATAGAGAGAAGTAAACTCTAAAAGGATGAGAAAAAAGTGAGAAATGGCTTACTATTTATAGGCAATTTTGCCTACTGTTCACCCGATTCCCTCCCCAGAGGGATCCGGCCAAAGTAAACTCAGGGATCCGGTACATCGGGTAAACTAGTTCGGATTTTTGGTTACAAACCGGGTCATGGGTTATGGGTTATAGTCCATGGATAGATGATGTCATGCCTGATGTCAAAGACATCTTGGGTCATGGGTCATGGACTTTGGGTTATGGGTTATGGACTTTGGGTCATGAGTCATGGGTTTTACCCATTATGGATGTCATGCAATTGGTTATGGGTTATGGATCAAAGCTCCATGGGTTATGGGTTATTGACTTGGTTTTGGGTCATGGATAGTCCAAGTGTTTACTTTTATTTACTTAGCATGTATTTTTATAAAATGTAACTAACAAATGTTACGAAAATGTTTTTATAAAATAGTTTTGGTTTTATGTAAACTATATAACTAAACATGTTTTAATATGTATTAGTTTAGTGAAATGAGTTAGTAAACTATTTGTTTCAAAACATTTACGTATCGTAACTATTTCGTTAAAATGATTTTACGTTTGTTATCAACAAAACATTGAAAGATCGTAAAATATAAATAAACGTTTTTAAGGTTTATTAGTATTAACAATCTCCCTCTTTTTGTTGATGACAAAACATAAAATTATTTTAAGTAAAAAGTAAAATTCGTAAAGTTTTGAATTGTAGTTTTTACTCTTTCTCCCCCTTTTTGTCGAAACAAAAAGAGTGTTGAAAAGAAACTAACCCAAATGCAAGTTTTTAGAATGGATAAATGTGAAAGAAATGTAAAATGGAGTATAGAGAGAAAGAAGTTTCTTAGTTGCTTCCCCTTGACGGTAAGAAATGTAAAATGGAGTATAGAGAGAAAGAAGTTTCTTAGTTGCTTCCCCTTGACGGTTGCTCCCCTTTGATGAGGGCGTCAAGTAATTAGGGAGGCTAAGACGTGGTTATTGCAAATATTTTGCAATGGTTTAAGCTCGGACGAGAGCTCCCCCTTAATGAGGGCGTTAAGTACTCCATGTGTATTTTTGAAAATCTACAAAATAGGGGTTAGAAGAACAAGTGTACATTGTCCCTTTGCTGAAAATTTTGCTACATAAAATTTTTGTTAGTACTCTGTTTGCCTGGATCCATCGGTTCCTTTGTAAAAGGGATCCGGCCAGTACAAACTGGTGGATTCGGCTGACCTGCAGGTTGTTAGTAGCTGTGTACAATAGAAATGATATGAAGACTAGAATTATAGACACCAATCATATTCACATAGATAAGAAACATATAGACAAGTAGATTCATTCAATAAAGACAATAGAAGTGATTCATGCGCTCCAACAAGCTTTAAATTTACAAACAAGAAATACCGGTTAACTAGGAACACATTCGGGCAAGTATACCCTTATCGTGTATAGTTAGGGAATGGTAAGTCAAGGTCGTCCCAAGAGATTTGAGTGTTTACGAGATGAAGAATCTATTGTAACAAGCATGTGCAAATAAGTATATTCGTTATCACGGTCCAAAATACTATGAAACGGCTAATAGAGCAAAGCATATAAGTAGCAAATAACACGAGAACAATAATGATGCGAATTCAATAATATAAGAGACAACGCTTGTTTGGATTAGTTTAAGGATATTTTGATTGCTTAATATGAGGATGGTTTGACAAGTTGATTACAAATATTAGAATATGATGGTGACAAATTCCAATCTATGATTATCGCGAAAGATCATAAAACAATGAAATCAAGCATAAAACATAATCAACCAATTAAAGACTTAGTTTAATATGACAAGTTCGATTCGTGGTAGTTTCACAAACTTATCAACAATTATATCAAAGTTTCTTTGCAAAGTCAAGTTACTAATGAAATGGTCAATACATTAGATAATCATCCATAGACAAAACAATTATAACTAGTTGGTTGATAATAACCCTTTCAACCTATGAAATCACCAAAAACTAATCAAACTTGATAGGCAAATCTCAAGCACAAGTTGTTCTTTAACCAAGCATGAAATTGATCAAAACCATAATTTAACACAAACAATCCTCGTATGATAAACATCATCCAAACAAGTGTAATAAGAACTACTTCATATTGTTTTCAACTAAATCCAATGTTTCAACAATCATGGAACCAACAAACATCTTGAAATATAAAAGTGAATTACCAAAAGTATGATTATAATGAGTAATGGTAAGGATTTAGAGCAATCCTTGAGCCTCCAATCAATTACAAGCTTCTAACCAACCGGAAAATATGTCCAAACACTTTCTCTAGCACTTGAGCACTTCTTGAATTGGCAGAGGTTCCTTGGTCTTTTGGGATTGATAATATTGAAAGGATATCATGTCTTTATGGTGTAAGAGAGGATAAATGGTGAGTGGTGATGTTGTGGTGTCAATTGTTGTCAATGGTTCTCAAAACTCTTGCAAAAGGGTTGTATATATGCTTGTCGGTGAGAGGGATGTAAACTTGGCCTCCAAGTGTCATAAAAGTGCAGGAAAAATGAGTAATGAGGAGTATATGATTGGCCATGGGGTTAATGGTACTTAATTCCGCACTTAAATGCAACTTTGGAACACTTTTAGTGCAGCAACCCACGGTTGGGATCTCAACCTTGGTGGCTGGGAACATTCTGACCACTAAAATCAATTCCAACCCATGGTTTGGACCTTCAACCCGCGGCCGGATGACTGCTCAACCTCAGGTTGAGATATTGAACCTTGGGTTGGAATTTCTGCATCAACCTTAGGTTGGAAATTGAACCTTGTGTGCTTTTCTTTAGCCTTGGGTTGAAGAAGTAAGCAATAATAAAGTTCATAAACATCTTTTCCTTTATTGAATGAACACTTGATCTTATCTTCATGCTTGAGAACCTTTATAACTCGATTCTTTATCTTCGATGGTCTTCCCGGGGTTGTTATTATAGATGGAATCTTCCGTTGTGCACATGCTCTTGATTTGATGACATTTCTTTGTCTTTCTCTTTATTTCCTTAGACTTAGTTGTACCTAAACCTTAATATATCTTTTGTACCTTTTAAGCGTAAAATGTTCACAAATACAACCAAATAACATGCACAAACATACGAATAACGTGACTAAAATATGTACAAAATGAGCGTTATCAGTGATACACATTGGCCAAATTTCTAAAGGCTAAGAACAAGATCTAATAAGAAAACTAAAAATTCTAATGACAAAATCCAGGCCTTATGCTAGAATAGTGAGACCACTTGGTGCTTGTACTTCAAGGTTTTTTAAGGAAGGTTTTGATTACATTCAAGTAGTTGATGAAACATGAAGCGCATTTCATTCGTAATTCATGTACCAAAGTTTCGGTATGTTGGCAATGAGAGCAAGTCTCCTTATGACTTGGTGGATATGAGCCTAACATAGAAGGTTGTGGAGGTATGTTTGAGGTGGAAGCATCTAGGTGGAAGGGTGGGTGTTGGCAAAGATACATGTGTGGGTCGAAATATGTTATTTGAAGGTGGAGGAGAGATAGGTAAGTTAGCTATGGGTGGTGGTATGTTGATGTCAATGTTGGGGCATGATGAGACGAAAAGTGTACCCGTTTTAAGGGGTCATTTAAGCCCTAATTCGAGTAAATATGATCAAATATTGCCCTAAATCGTTCCTTTTGTCATTTTAGGTATTTTGAGAAGAATTCTGGAAAACATGCATATTTAGACATTTTTGGAGCATAAAAGTGAAGAAAACGACAAAGTCTCAAAAGAAGCTGGATTTCCTACCTGACGGCGTCAGAGTCACAAGGTGACGCCGTCAGCCAACGTTAAAAGAGCGAAGTCAGATTACACTAGACGTCCTATGAAGAAAACAAGATGTTTTCACCTGACGGTGTCAGGTGTTAATGAATGTAGGCCGTCAGGTGTTAACTTAAAGAGTGACAGCGTCAGAAGTAAATCTAGGCCATCCGAGAACCCTAATGAAGGCGAGCTGACGGCGTTAGAACCTATAACCTGACGCCGTCAGAATGTAAAATCTATATATATTTTCCTAATTTTCATTCATTAGTGTGGAACTTTTGGTACAAGTTTGGGATAAACCCTAAAGACGATTTTAGCTGTAAATTTCAAGGGTTTTTCACCCTTGAAACCTTCATGTTCAATTAAAGATAAGTCCTCACTTAAATTAATCAATATGTCTATGTGTTGGTTAATTATATCTTATGCTTGTCTTTCAATTAACATGCTAGGCTAGATTTTTCTTGTGTTTGCTTAGATCTAATGAAACCTAACTATTAATTATTGGTTGATTGGTGTGTTATTACTTTGTTGGGATGAATGTTTCATCAATGTTAGGCTTAAGAAAACTGGCAATACTCCTATATGGTAACATGCTTGAACGTCTTAAGAAACATGTAACTAAGGCATACTAGGTTATTAAGGTATTATTTAACGCATGAGCCACTGTTTACAATCCCTATGATTATGTGTACGCTTGGTTGTAGGAGGAGATAAGAGCTCATAGAATTGGGGAGATATGTATGCCACCCCATGAATTGTTAAGGAATACACCCGTCATCCACGCAAGTAATATGTTAGGAATACGCTTTTTGTATAAGAAAGATTCGGTCACCCCAGATATGATTAAGCATTGTTTAGCTCGTAGTAGTTACAATAGTTAGTCAAACGTAGTTTAGAAGTAGATTAGTTCGTGGAAGAAGGACGGGTCTTTACCCACTGTATACCTGATCCGCAGCCCAAGTGGCAAAACCCATGTACATATAAATACCCTCTCCATCCTTGGAGAGGGTAAGCCTTCTCATAATCTATTTTCTTTTTTTTTAGTTTTCTCTCAAGGCTTCACCTCTTTCTCTCTCTAACTTTCTCTCTCTACATTTCTTTCTTTCTTTCTCACATGTAACGAGCCATACCACACAATCCATACGTGTTTGTGAGCTTATTTAGTATCCTACAATTGGTATCAAGATCCATGGTTACATCCTAGGGATTGTAGGACTTGTGGTGTATGGTTTGTTTTGGTTTATACTAGTTTAGGGTGGTTTCTACTCATTTTGGAGCTTGTTCGTGGTGATTCTTGTGTTCTTTCTTGTACTTCTAGGATTAGAGGGGTTAGATTTATCTAGTTTTTCAGTTGGTTGGACTAAATCTAACGTTTGTGAAGTGTACGAGTTGTTTTGGAACGTTTTCTTGGCAGCGGTTTGCTCTACGTTAAGGTGTTCTTCGCAGCGGTTAACTTGGGTTTCAG
>LBNU01027824.1:47898-80450 GCA_014162995.1 Artemisia annua | reverse complement strand
TCCCTTAGGTATGTGATTAATATCACTTTTGGCGCCAAAAGGGTAAGGGGAGAGGGGCCGAAAGTGCAATTAGGACCATTTATCCAAATAGCACTGGGGAATGACGGTTTTTGTGATTTTCACCAAACCACATAGGCCGATTTGAGTATTTTGCTCTTAATATTTTTTATTTATATAAAACCATAGTGTGTCAGCTATTAGTTAATTTACAATAGTATTTCAATATAAATCTAATGTATAACGGTGTCCACCTCGTCGCATGTGGCATTTACAATGTTTAGACTCTTCTTAAACTCTGCAAGCTGAAAGAATAGCCTAATGAGATATAAGGATATAGAATTATCAGAACATGGATAGAATTAGCATGTATTCAAACTATAACCACAAACCTGAGTGTTAAATTGTATTTTGAACAAAAAACAATTTACTTTAGACTCCATACGAGGCACCCTCATTAGCTCCAAGAAATACTGCACGATAGCTATTATTTTCAATTACGTATGACTGAAGAATAGCGTATAGCAAGGGGACCATTTCTTTTTATAGCTCTTTATATACGGATCTTGAAATTGAAATTAAAACAAAAAGGCATGTGATCTAGATACCGACCTTTTCGCACTTGCCAAGCATATACTTGTCACCTTGATAATTCTGAATTGTCACAATGCACAAGATCAATACGTAAATGGAAGAATTGAGAAAGGCTGTAACTTTTGTACCCAACAATAGAATGTATATATAATACTGAATTTCTGCGTCTAATAAGTTATGGGTTCACCTTGAGTTGCTCCATCTCTTCTTTAGTAGGACAGAATTTGAGAATATTTTCTAAACGATCAGCATCTATAAGTGTGCCATCCATTTGTAAAATTGCATCCTGCATATGACACACTAAGTTGCCGTCATTCAAGCTATTAATTACTTAAACTAACACAATACAAAGATGAGTAGGATACATCTTATTTCTTCTGCCATTTGCAGGTCAACTGGTCTTTTTTTTTTTTTTTTTTTTTTTTTTTTTTTTTTTTTTTTTTTTTTTTGATAACCATGGTTTCCGACCTTTTTGGCAACTGGTCATTTTTGGTCCACTATTATTCTCCTTTTTTTTATTAGCAATTGATGCATTAATTATTATTAGAAAAAAATTCCTATTCTAACTCTAAATATTTAATAAGAATGTGTAGAAGGGTCTATGCGTTACAAAATAGACTTTGGGCGACTTTCAAGTTTCAACCCATCTGACACATTCTTCTTTAGCAAACAAATTGATTTAACCCTGAAATAGAATAAACCACATATAAATCCATTTATAAGTGAACGTGTCAAAGTTCTACCTCTGATACTAAAAAGTGTAACCGTTATCAGATGGGAAGTGTTATTTATATATAAAAAAACCCTTTCTTTTATATATAAAAGAAGTCTAAAGTAACAATGTAAAACATTTTACTTACCACAATCTCTGGATATGGCATCTTAACCTTTGTAAGCATGATTAACGTGTTATTGGCCCTCCTCACATCAATCTAGAAATATCAACAACTATCATAATTATTTTGATACTACCAGTAATGTTAAAAAGGTATTAAAGAGATTATTAACATGAAGAATATGAAAACTAATATGATAAGGTAATGATTTACGTAGCATTACCAATTGGACTTGTTCAGGTTTTAAACAAATAGTCTTTTTCTTCTCTGCCTCTTTAGAAACAACTTTCTTTGGAGCATTTGAGAAATATGACTCAATTTCTGATACTTCAAATTCTGGCGGCGAACTACACATAAGTAGTTTGTTAGAAAAAATTATGTCACCATAATATCAAATAAAAACAACTAAAACCGTGAAGTGGATGCATAATTTAAGATTGTATAGTACCTTTGGCCCTCTATTTTCTGGATTTCCTCCCACAAGCTTCCTTTCACTGCCCTAGTTACCTTGAACCAACATAATGGCTTTAGATTAGATTTTTTTACTGCAGGTCCTGCAGGTCCACATGCTTTACCATGGCCAAGTCGACCAGGTGGGGGTGGGGGTGGGGGTTTAGGTGCATCAGGTGGTGGCGGTGGAGCAGGTGGTGCTCCATCCTCCGGCTGAGGTTTACCACCACAACGAGAAGGTGGAGGAGGTGGTGGCCTGGGGACTTCATGCATAGGGGGCGGTGGTGGAGCTGGTTCAACATAGACTGAAGGTGGATGAGGAGGAGGTGGTGGTGCAGGTGGATGCATATTTAAAAATGTATTGTATCTTTCTCCATCTAATTGGAATTCCTCCCGCAAGCTTCCTTTCACCACTCTAGTCTCGGTGACCCAATGCAATGGCTTTAGATTAGAATTTCTTACTACAGGTCCTCCACCTAGGCCACCACCTAGTCGGCCGGGTGGACGTGGTATCTCACCAGGAGGTCCAGGTTCACATCCTCTTTCTGGGTAACTACCTAAGGGCCCTCCAAAAGGATGCAGAGATAGAGGCCATGTTGCTGCTGGTGGAGGAGGGACCTTAGGTACGGGGAGTTGTGGGGGAGGTCTAGACGCTTTTGCAGGTCCGCTACCTGGATCATCACTGAGGGGCCTTTCATAAAGAGGTTGAGGGGCACATAAAGGTCCTGTAGGTGGAGGTGGTGGCCCAACCAGAGGCCAAGGTGCTCCAGATCGTGTTGACGCTCCTCCGGGTGGTGATGGGGGTGGAGGTGCACCTCTTGGCAATTCAAGTGATCCATGAGATGGTTTCATCACTCCTTCAGCCTGTTTGGAGTTCTCCTCAAGGCATTTTCGGAAGAGTTTCACAAAGTTTACTAGGGTTAGAGTAGTTGCCAATAATAAACATTAAAATTCAATTAAAGGTGGTAACAATGGAGATCCGTTAACTGGTTAAAAGGGTTTAGGTTGGGAATCATAATTGTTACTCCGTAGTATGGGTGCAATAGGTACATTTTAAGTATTGGCCAAAATGGGTCGCTTTGGGTTCACCAATAAAATCTTATTTGCTTTTATTATTTTATTTTTTCTTTTGTGATTTTGAATATATATAGATGCTTAACGCTTAGAACATTACAATAACGATATTGTAACGAACATAACATAAAACTTGAAGTGAATGGTTCAGGAGGTTGTTCGTATTAAAATACCATCTCAGTAACTCATTTATTTCTTTGATGTATTTGTGATAAAACGCATCCCGTTAAATTTTAATTTGGTCAAAATGGACCCACCTTGTTCAAAAGGGCAAGAGGCCGGGTCTTCACCAAGATAAAGGGCCAATGTATAAGTGTTTCTACCCTGTAAGAGAAACAATCTAATTAAATAATCAAAAAATCAACTTCATGCAAGAAAGAAAAGCAGGTGATAACTTATACCATAATATAAATGCATATAGTCTACAAAAGCTTATTATGTTAACATACAGGTTCTTGCCTCCAAATCACCAGCCCTTTTGGATTTCCATGAGGATCTTGTTAACCTAGAAGCTGCATCAAAGGTTTGAATTTTATTACACTTATGGGATTGACCACCAATGCCATTAATGGATTATTGATCGAAGGCTCAACTGGTAGATACCAACAAAAAATTTAGGAGACAAAATGCATGTGATTATCAATGGATTGAAAAAGGCGAAGCAGGAATTAGATACATCTAAAAACGATGGTCCGATATCCAACTATTTTCGTATGGTAGGAACTTATTGTGAGATGCAATTTTTTTTTTTTTTTTTTTTTTTTTTTNTTTTTTTTTTAACTTTTTTGTCCAAATTTTAGTGATTGTAATTTATAATACCCAAAATTCAAAAAATTTGACCTAGTAGATAATTGGCATAAACTTTGGGATGTAAATTTTTTTGTTGACATGTGTATTTGACTTTTGAAATAATAACCATGTAATCATGAGTATTTAATGTGGACTTGATCCCTCTCATTGCTCGGTATACATGTAACAAAAGAAAAAGCCTAAGGGCTAAACTTGTTAGTTAGAAAGTTAATAACCGTTATTCGGTTAGAAGTAGTTAAAGTCGGTTAGAAGTTAGTTAAAAGTAGTTACAGGCGGTTATGTTTGTTAGTGAAAAGTCACAATGGTTCGCTGGAACCTCTATATAAACAAGTGCATGTAAATGTTTATAGTACATATCGGTTCAATAATACAGTGATTGTATACATTTTGTTCTTGATCAAAAGAGTGAATCTTATATACGTTTGTGTGTGATTGAAACCTGGGCAACAGTGGCATCAGATCGAAGGTTTAGAAATAAAAGAAGGAAGGCCGAGAAGGGCTGATTGTTCGTGATAAACAACAACCATAAATCTTGTGATTCGAAGAGATTGAAGGATATACCGGGAGACAAAAACGAAAACAACAAAGTTGTTTTCACCGCACCATTAGCATCATACCAATTCCCAGTTCTAAACAATATGAACTATACATTATGGGCATTAAGAATGCAGAAGATACTAATGGCAAATGGAGTATGGGATTTGATAGAAGGGACAAGTACATCAAAAGAGATTGGTGTAAAGAAGGATAGTTCTGCGTCAACATACCTATTTCAAGGTTTACCAGAAGATTTGCAAATGCAAGTTGCGGGATGTGAAACAGCGAAAGAAATTTGGGACTCTCTAAAGTCCAGATTTATTGGGACAGAAGATGTACAACAAGCGCACTCGCAACAACTTAAATCAGAATTTGAGAGACTTGTGATGGAATAAGATGAATCAATAGATTAATTCGCTGGGAAGTTGATTAGTATTATTACAAAGGCTGCTACATGTAGATTAACATTTGATGAGCAAACGAAAGTAAGAAAAGTACTTAATGCAGTACCAGATAAGTTTTTGCCCGTAGTAGCGACCATTGAGATGATTGTACCGTGAAGTTGGAGGAGATTATTAGGAAACTTAAGACTTATGAAGAAAGGATTAAGTTTAGAAAAGGAAGTCATGAAGATAATAGTGAGAAGTTGTTACTCACACGTCAAAGGAATAACAGAAATTATAAACGCGACTATGGAAATAGTAGACAAGGAAGTGGTAATCAGAAACAAGGAAGAGGGAAGTATATAAGTGAAGGATACACATCAGATGAGTTAAATGGAACCGACAACAAACCACGAAGGAATGGTGATAAGTCGCAAATAAATTGTTACAAGTGTGGAACATTTGGGCACTATGCTTATGAATGTCCAAGCAAGAAAAAGGAGGAAGTTGAGGCACTCTTTGTAGAAAGAGATGATGAACCAGCACTTCTAATGTGCCAAATTGATGAAAATTAGAAAGATAGATGGCTAGGTCGTGTGATACGATCAAAGAAAAGTCGTGTGATGCGAATTGATACAGAAGAGAGGTTGTGTGAAATAACCAAGTTAGCCGTAAAGAATGATTCATGAAGAACAGATTAGTGACTGATCAAATTGAAGACGGTGTGATGCCAAAGATGAAGACCAACAAATGGGCGTTGGCTTGTTTAAAGAAAACAAATCGTGAAGGTTGAAAAGGGAGAAGGAAATCTGAGTGATACAAAGTAGTGAGAAACTACAAAAGCAAGTTTATGTGAAGTAAGTTCGTAAGGAACAAGTGAACTGGAAGAATGAAGATGGTGTGAAGTCATCAAAGATTTATTCAAGACAAATTTTGTGCAACAAGTTGAGAAGACTTGAATCAAGCATGATGTAAAGACAGGTGATGAAGTCGGAAGATCTAGGACAAGCAACGATCGAGATTATGGGGAAGAATGTGGACGTGATCCCTCTCATTGCTCGGTATACATGTAACAAAAGAAAAAGCCTAAGGGCTAAACATATTAGTTAGAAAGTTAATTGTTATAAGTTTAGTCTTTATTTTAGCTTTACTTGATGTCCAAAGGGGTAAAGTGTTAAGTTTATTTAGTCGACATTGTTTTTGTTTCCTTTTATTTGTTAACAGCCGACTATACTTCTATTAGGTTTGGGAGTTGTTTTCTTCCCCTCATTCTCTATAAATAGAGACGAGGGGTAAGGTTATTCGTACGCATTCTTTCAAGCTTAATCTAAACATTGATTAAGGGTAATCACGTGTGCTTGTTCTTTTCTTTACTATCGATACAAAGCAATGTTGTAGGTGTGTGTTTGACTTCCAGATTGGGTTTATTCCGCTCTAGTAACTAGGATTGTTGATCGATAATATCAACAAGTGGTATCAGAGCTCAGGTTCGCGTGTTCTCTGGTATACTAGGATCGATCGTGTGAAGGGTTCTTTGGTGTTCGGTCTTCTGGAAGGAGCAGGAGGTTATATCCTATTTGGGCTACCAGGTTATCGACAACAAAAGTTCTTGGTGTTTTGGTTCAGAACAACAAGAAGGTGCAACAGAGTATCGACAAGTTAAAGGTTCTTAAGTTTTCGAGTTGTCGAGGTTATCGGCGGGTTAAAGAAAGCTTAAGGGTTGTTGATATTCGGGTTATAGAAGATCGACAAGGTTTTTCTGGTGTCGTTTCGTTTTTCCGTTTGATATTAACGAACAAGGTAGAAGACACCGGGTGAATTAATAATCGTTTTTAGTGGGAAAGATACTGATAAACCGATTATTTAATTCAAAGGGGTAATTTACTATTAAGAGATACTATTAAATCGATTATTTAATTGAAAGGGGTAATTTACTTCTTGCACGTGGTATATTTTTTATATTATTAGTTTAAGAGTGTGATAATTTAATTATAATAAGGTTTATTTATTAAACTAATAAGGATTAAAGAATGACGGGAGCCAAATTTGGGATCGAGAAATTCGATGGAACTGGTGATTTCGGGTTATGGAGAGTCAAGATGCGTGCTTTATTAATCCAACATGGATGTGAAGCAGCTCTGGAGGTTTTACCCGCAAATATGGATGCTACAGCGAAAGCTGAGCTAAACAAGAAAGCTTACAGTGCCATGATTTTGTGTTTAGGTAACAAGGTTCTGAGAGAGGTTACCGGGGAGACGACTGCAGCGGGGGTTTGGACCAAGCTTGAGACTTTGTACATGACAAAGTCCTTGGCCAATAAGTTGTACCTAGAGAAGAAATTGTATACATTCTACATGCCGGCTGGACGTACGATTTCCGAGCATATAGATGAGTTCAACAAAATCGTTCTTGATTTAGCAAATATTGAGGTAAAATTCGAGGATGAAGATCTTGCTTTATTATTACTCACTTCTTTACCAGCATCATACGAACACTTTGTGGATACCTTGCTTTATGGACGGGAAGCTTTAACTTTGGAGGATGTGATGGCCATACTGAATTCAAAGGAAATCAAAGAAAGATCTAAGGCGAAGGGGGATGATGGTGAAGGGTTATACGTGAAGGGAAGAACTGATCGCAGGAATTCGCATCAGTCTAGGGGAAAGTCAAGATCGAAGTCTCGAGGTGGAAGACTCAAGTGCTATATTTGCCAATCTGAGGAGCACTTGAAGAGAAACTGTCCGAAAAATAATCGCAAGAAGTCAAATGGTTTCGTCAAGAAAGATGATCAGCCAAGCTCTAGTGGTTCGATTTATGACGGTTCTGAGGTGATGATGGTTATGAGTGCAGAGGCTCTGCTAGATTGGATCATGGATTTAGGAGGTTCATACCACATGACACCCAGGTTAGATATAATTTTTTGATTTTCTGGAATGCGATGGGGGCAGGGTACTGTTGGGTAACAACAGGGAGTGCAAGATCAGAGGTATTGGCAAGGTAAGGCTACAACTGAAAGATGGGTCAAGTTTTGTATTACACAATGTCAGGTATATTCCTGAATTGAAAAGAAACTTGATATCACTGGGAACTCTTGAAAAAGAGGGATATACCGTAAAAATGCAGTCGGGCAAAATCAAGGTGATTAATGGTTCCAGGGTTATTTTATCCGGAACCCAAAGGGATAATTACGTATACTCTTTGGATGGCCATGCAGTGGCGGGTGAGCTTAATGCTAGTGTTGAAGAAAAAGACAGTCTTGCGCAAGTTTGGCACAAAAGACTGGGACATATTAGTGAGGCGGGACTTCAGGTGCTAGAAAAGCAGGAGCTGTTTGGCAAGAAGAGTCTAGGTAAGCTCGATTTTTGTGAGAATTGTGTTCTGGGAAAGTCACATGGAGTCAGTTTCGGTGTATGAAGGCACACTACTCAGGGAGTGATAGACTATGTTCATTCAGACTTATGGGGTCCGTCTCAGGTGGAATCATTGGGAGGTAAGAGGTATTTCTTATCTATTGTTGATGATTATTCCAGGAGGGTATGGGTTTATATTCTCAGGTTCAAACNCGGGACTTCAGGTGCTAGAAAAGCAGGAGCTGTTTGGCAAGAAGAGTCTAGGTAAGCTCGATTTTTGTGAGAATTGTGTTCTGGGAAAGTCACATCGAGTCAGTTTCGGTGTAGGAAGGCACACTACTCAGGGAGTGATAGACTATGTTCATTCAGACTTATGGGGTCCGTCTCAGGTGGAATCATTGGGAGGTAAGAGGTATTTCTTATCTATTGTTGATGATTATTCCAGGAGGGTATGGGTTTATATTCTCAGGTTCAAACACGAGGCATTTAGAAAGTTCAAAGAGTGGAAGCAGTTAGTAGAGAATCAGACTAGGAGGACGGTTAAGAAGCTAAGGACAGATAATGGTCTTGAGTTCTGTAACCAGGAGTTTGAGCAGCTATGCACTGAGGGTGGGATTGCCAGACATTTGATAGTTGCCTGGACGCCGCAGCAGAATGGATTAGCAGAACGAATGAATAGAACTCTCATGGATAAGGTACGCTGTTTATTAATTAAGTCTGGATTGCCCAAGACCTTCTGGGCGGAAGCGACATGTACGGCCGCATATCTTATAAACAGTTCACCATCGACAGCGATTGAGAAAAGACACCTATGGAGATGTGGTCGGGACATCCAAGTGATTATGGGATGTTGAGGATTTTCTGCTGTGTCACATATTCACACGTTAAACAAGGTAAGCTCGAGCCGAGAGCCGTTAAATGCATTCTTTTGGGGTATCCTGAAGGTGTGAAGGGGTACAGGCTATTTAGGCTTGATAATGAATCACCTAAAATAGTCGCTAGCAGGAACGCGGTCTTCAATGAAAGTTTCATGTATAAAGACACGTTGAAGGATTCTGGTGCAGGTACTGATAAGTCTGTTGAGGAATTACAGGTTGAGGTAGAACTGCAAAGGTTAAATAATAATTCGCTTAAGGAAGATCAGACAGATGATCAGGAAGATGGCGATGATGAAGATGCAGGGGATCAGGATCATGATCAAACACCGGATCTCATAGATTATCAGTTGGTTCGGGATAGAGAGCCAAGGACAAGAACAAAACCTTTGAGGTTTCGAGATGAGAGTAATATGGCTGCTTACGCATTTGCTGCAGCAGAAGAAGAAGATACTCATGAACCATTAACATACCAGGAGGCAGTTGCTTGTGAAGACAGTTCTAAGTGGAAAGCTGCTATGGATGAAGAGATGGATTCTCTGAAGAAGAATAAGACCTATGAGTTAGTAGATCATCCAGCTGGGCAAAAGCTGGTGAGCTGCAAATGGTTGTTCAAGAAAAAGGAAATGATTGAACTATTCAAAAGCCTAGGTACAAGGCGAGGTTGGTGGCTCGTGGATTCACACAGAGGGCAGGTATTGACTATAATGAAGTATTTTCGCCGGTAGTTCGACACACATCTATTCGGGTTATACTTGCATTGACTGCATGTAGAGATTATGAGTTAGAGCAGCTTGATGTAAAGACGGCATTTTTACATGGGAATCTTGAAGAAGTAATCTACATGAGGCAACCACCGGGATATGAACAAGGTAACAAGGTATGTTTGTTAAAGAAATCCCTTTATGGTTTGAAGCAGTCACCTAGGCAATGGTATAGGAGGTTTGATGAGTACATGCTAAGCAACGGGTTTAAGTGTAGCAGTTCGACAGCTGCGTATATTACAGGAGTTATGCACCAGGTGAGTATATCTATCTACTGTTATATGTAGACGATATGCTGATTGCTTGTAAAAGCAAGGTTGAGATTGGGTCTATCAAGTCTTTGCTTAATAAGGAGTTTGACATGAAAGAACTCGAGGAAGCAAAGAAGATTCTTGGTATGGAGATCATCAGGAATCGCAGTCGTAAGATTCTGAGGGTGTCACAATCCAGGTACGTTTCTAAGATTTTAAATAATTTTAGAATAGACAATGGGAAATCGGTTCAGATGCCATTGGGTGGGCACTTCAAGCTGTCGTTGAAAGATTGTCCGGTTAGGGATTGTGATGTTGAAAGGATGAGTAATCCGGTTAGGGATTGTCCGGTCCGGTTATTAGATATCATACAATGCCAAACCCTACGAATGAACAACTCCCCCCTAATGGCGACTTTGGAGATTTATTCCAATAAACCCTAATCAATTTTTTTCCTGATCGATCTTTAATCTAGTCTTTTACAACTCTATTTTCTTGTGTCTTGATTAACATCAGTTGATCATTACCTTGAATCAAGTGTTGTTTCTGTTTTAGTTTGAATCGTTTAAGGTCTTAATTAGTTAGGGTTTCTTTTTTTCCAATCAATTGCTGTTAGGGTTCTAAGTCGGTTCAATTGTGGTTTTAATTCTCTATTATAATTAATCATTTGAACGACATGTTATGGGTTAATTTTATGAGCCTCATCGCTAAAAACCCTAGTTTTTAAACTAGGGTTTACTCGTTTGGTTTGAAGATCTGTCATTATATTCTTCTTGTTTCTTGTTGCGATTGTTTCTAGTATGCCTATTATGATGGATAGTTTGGGAGAGTCGAATGCGGAATCAGATTTGGGAGAGAAGAATGCTGATTTGTTGAAAAATGTGACTGTGAGGAAACATAAGAAGTCTCGACTTAAGGGTGTTACAGGTGTGGCGACGCAGTCTACACTTGACTCGTCATCTCCTCCTGTTCAGGTTGATGATAACATTCGTAAAGAGTATGTGGAGCCGGTTCCACATGCTGCAAATGCTCGCATTGGTGTACCTACATGTGGTCTTCCTAATCCTAACGAGGTAGCTAATACGGTATCTTTAATCAAGATGAAGCATGACTATATTGTTGATCTATTTGGTGTCTCGCTTAGTACACTAGAGGCCATTAATGAGTTCACTTTGAATTGTGAGGCTGGTAAATATCCGGTATGGGCTAAATTAGATAGTAATGCTCGCACAATGGTTACGGATGCTCTTGAAGATTTGTTTAATGCTTCTATGGCTGAAATTAAAGCTAAATCTACGATTCCTAAACCTAATGATGAGTCTCCTATTGTCCAAGCTGTGGACATCAATACTAATGGTACATCTTACGTTAGAGCTGCAGGTTTGAGGGATGCTCAACCTATTATTGATACTTCATTTCGACCACTGGTTGCTGAACCCGTTTTTGAAGGTGTTAACATATCTATCCCCCGCAAAGTGGTTGAAAAGGTCAGTATACGGTTGGAACACACATTGTATGGTTATTTTATTGGAAATAGGATGGTGTTTCTGGTTGTTGAATATTATGCTAGGAATAACTGGGGGAAACATGGGATGAAAAGGATTATGATGAATTCCAAAGGTTTCTTTTTCTTTAAATTTGATACATTAGCTGGGTTAGAAGCTGTTTTGGAAGGTGGTCCGTGGATGATACACAAATCTCCAATAATCCTTAAGAAATGGTCTATGGATACTTGTCTTCATAAGGAAGAATTGACTCGTATTCCGGTATGGGTTAAATTGCATGATGTTCCTCTTCAAGTGTTTGAAGAGGATGGTATTAGTTTGATTGCTACGTTTATTGAAAAACCTATTATGCTTGATTCTTATACGAGCTCTATGCGTAAGGATTCGTGGGGAAGAAGTAGCTTTGCTAGGTGTCTTATTGAGATCAACTCTGAAGCTGATCTTGTGGATGTTGTTACTATTGGTTTTCCTTCACTTTCTGGGGAGGGGTTTACTAAAGCTACTATCCGTGTTGAGTATGAATGGAGACCTCCCAGGTGTAATGTATGCATGATTTTTGGTCACACTCATGATCAATGTCCTAAAAAGGTGGTGAGTCCTCCTGTTGTTTCTAGTCCACATGTTGTTAATCCAAGTGTGGTGCTGGATATGACGGTTTCCAAATGGCGGGTAAGCATAAGAAGAAGGGTAAAACCAAGTCTAGTAATGGTAATCGGTTTATTGGTCCATCGGTTAAACAGAATGTCAAATATGTCCCAAAGGCAACAACGAGTGAACCTAAGAAGGGTAATACTTCTATGGGTAAAGCTTCTAATTCGTCGTCTATGTTGAAGTCTACTGGCAATACCTCAAAGGAAGGTAATATTACTACATCTAATCCGTATGCTGCATTGGTGATGGATGAAGAAGATGTCAAAGAACTTGTTGAAAATGTGTATGATGAATCGGCTAACTTATTTAATAATTCACATACCGGTGAAACTTCATCTTTCACGATAGCTGCTGGTTAGCTTGTTTCAGTTGATTGTCTGTTTTAGGTGCATTTTTTGTTCCTAGAGTTATAAGTTCTTATCGCATGTCATAAGCACTAGTATTAGATGTTTATCAAGCTGTTTAGCTTGAGGTAAATATGGTATCTCAGCCATATTCCATTTGTACTTAAATTTTTCGGTTTTAATATTATTTACCGGGGTAACCCTTTACCCAAAAAAAGGTGTCGTATTCAAATGCGGTTGGGAGCTTAATGTACTTGATGGTGTGCACAAGGCCAAACATAGCGTATGCGGTAAGTGTAGTTAGTAGATATTTGGCGAATCAAGGTAAAAACCATTGGGAAGCAGTGAAGTGGATTTTGAAATATTTGCGGGGTACTGCGAACGTGGGTTTGGTGTATGGGACAGATCGTGGCAACCATGTGGACGTAATAGGTTTTGTTGATTCAGACTACGCAAAGGATTCGGATAAAGGTAGGTCAATCACAAGTTACGCGTTTTTAGTACAGGGATTTGTTGTAAGCTGGAAGGCAACGCTACAACACGTGGTGGCTCTTTCAACTACAGAGGCGGAGTATATGGCCCTTACGGAGGCTGTGAAGGAAGCTATTTGGCTAAGGGGACTCTTGGTAGAGTTGGGCGTGGAGCTTAACACTGTGGCAGTTAATTGTGATAATCAGGGCGCGATTCACTTATCGCGGATTCATGCTTTTCATGAAAGGACTAAGCACATCAATGTGCGTTATCACTTTATCAGAGATGTCTTGAAAGCAAAGACGGTTGAAGTTCTGAAAGTGGGTACTGAACACAATGCTGCGGATGCCTTGACGAAGGTGGCACCTGGACACAAGTTTCAACACTGCTTGAAGTTGCCGAGCGTCGGTGTAGGCTAATATAAAGCCTAAGGTGGAAATTGTTATAAGTTTAGTCTTTATTTTAGCTTTACTTGATGTCCAAGGGGGTAAAGTGTTAAGTTTATTTAGCCGACATTGTTTTTGTTTCCTTTTATTTGTTGACAGCCGACTATACTTCTAATAGGTTTAGGAGTTGTTTTTTTAAATAAGGACTCGTGTTATTCTACTTAAAAGTTTAATTTATGCGTACACGGGTTTGAATATTAAATACGGCTAAATTATTAGTAACGGGAATATAAATACCTAATGGTAAGCACGAGTTACTGTGATATGAAAATAAATATACACGATTCTACTTATAACAACGAATCATGAAATTATTATTCAAAATTTATATATTAAATACATGATAAATTTTTTATGTCAAAACTCCGTGCGTGCACGGGCATTATAACTAGTTTATAATTACAACTATAACTAAGTTATCAAACATGTTTTAAACAAACGGCTATTGCTAACTATTACTATTTACTGCTTACCGCTACTGCTACTGCTACATGTGGTCGTACATATCCAATGTCCAATGCATGTGCCTACATCTCCATTAAAACTCCTCACAATAATTTTCTTGCATCTCTTAATTTACATTTTTTACAAAATGTCTTCACCACGAGAATAACTAGCTCAAAATGTGTACCTTGATAGGATTGTGGACATTCTAAGATTTATCAAACCCAATACCTTACATAATTAAATTTTATAACAGTTACATTACAAATTACGTTATTTATTTTATTGTTTTCTTTTACACTATTTTGTTATTGTGAAGAAGACTACTTATATGTCTATTACTTTTCAAAAATTTTAAGTTGCAAGTAAGCAATTTCAAACTTCATTCTCGTCTTACATTTAAAGACAATATTATTCTATATTAATACATGATAATAAAATCATGTCAAAGCCCCTGCAACTAATTTAGAAAATGAAAACATGGTTACAAATGTGAAAAAGTGCTTTAAAAAATAAAATTTGCTAAACTTTAGTATTGAAGGAGGTGATTGCACATTTTTCCATTTTTTAACGAATGGGCTAAGCCTTGCAACGCATAATGATAAAGACTTAAGCCCATCTATAAATAAGAGTAAACTGCATTCTTGGTACTTGTTATTTGGTCAAACTGCAAGTTTGGTCCAATTCCTTTCGAAAGTGCAACGGTAGTCATCATGTTGAAGTTTGAATTGCATGTTTGGTCCCTCTCCAAATCTAAATGACTAAAATACCCTATATTTATAATGAAGAATACAGGGGTTATTTGGTCATTTCACATTACTATATTGAAATCCAAACTTCAAAATGAGGACTACCGTTGCACTTTTGAAAAGACAGGGACCGACCCCGCAGTTTGGCTAAACCACAGGGACCAAATGCAATTTACTCTATAAATAATACCCACTAATATATAATGCTTGAAGCCGTTGCGTCATACGACTTGTGGATTTGGCATGCATTTTTTGGTGTCGCGGGTGCGAATAACGATCTTACCGTTTTGAATCATTCTCCGTTATTCGACAACATGCTTGATGACATCGGGCCTGAAGTTCCGTTTGAAGTATACGGACGTAGATTTAAGCATAGGTATTATCTAGCTGACGGGATTTACCTAGAGTGGGCATCTTTCGTCAAATCATTTACGGTTGCAAGTAACCAAAAAAATGCCACATAAAAAGCGAAACAAGAAAGTGCACGAAAAGATATCGAAAGAGCTTTTGGTGTCCTCCAAGGACGTTGGCATATTATTGCCCAACCGGCGCGTGCATTTACCGTGGGCAAGCTACGGAGAATCATGTACTCGTGCATCATAATGCATAACATGATTTTATAAGATAAAAAAATTTGCGATATCCGAAGCCAAATGTATATTCCTCCGACCCCAAATATGCAACAGATATGGATTGAACGTTGCAACGTGCAAAGAAGGAAATCCAAAGAACTACACGATAAAAGCACACACGCAAAGCTTCAACGATGTCTCATCGAGCATGTTTGGCAACGACATCAATGGGAACAATTCCAACAACATAATGCGAATAATTAGTTTCGTTATAAATTGATGTATTTTTTTTGTATCGTATTTTTTTTCATTACGTTATTTTTAGTTGTGTGTGATATTTATTGTGAATTTAGTTTATTAAAATGAAATGAATAAAAAAAATAAAGCTGTAAGTGGTGGGCCCCAAATGAGTAAGTTGAGGCTAGTTGTTGGTGAGAGGGGTTAGTTGTGAAGAGGGTGTAAGGTGATGTGGCACAAGTGGGCCCCAAATGACGAGCCAAGGCTTATTGTTGCACCTTGTGCTCTAAGCCTTGCAAGTTGCAACGCATAACTAAAAAGACTTATGCTATGTTTCTATTTTTCCCTTAGTGGAAGGAACATGGGACTCATCTATTTAATATTATTACTTTTCTTATTTGGGCTCACTATTCCACTATCGCATCTATATTTGGAGAGTGTGAAATATAAGCCTCTCCCCATTAAGATTGCAATAGAATGTGGGACCCATTTTTCCCTTAGCTAACAAAAAAAAGAAACAGCCCCTTAAGCCCATCTATAAATAAGAGTAAATTGCATTCTTGGTCCTTGTTATTTGGTCAAACTGCAAGTTTGGTCTCATTCCTTTCGAAAGTGCAACAGTAGTCCTCATGTTGAAGTTTGAATTGCATGTTTGGTCCCTCTCCAAATCTAAATGACTAAAATACCCTATATTTATAATGAAGAATACAGGGATAATTTGGTCATTTCACATTACTGTATTGAAATCCAAACTTCAAAATGAGGACTACCGTTGCACTTTCGAAAGGACAGGGACCGACCCCGCAGTTTGGCTAAAACACAGGGACCAAATGCAATTTACTCTATAAATAATACCCACTAATAATTACGGAGTAGTATAAATCATTAAATAGCATCTAAAACTACCTTTTTCCATCAATTCATTAAAATCAT
The DNA here is from genome assembly GCA_014162995.1 of Artemisia annua. NCBI lineage: Eukaryota > Viridiplantae > Streptophyta > Magnoliopsida > Asterales > Asteraceae > Artemisia > Artemisia annua. Next base: position 64,177 of record LBNU01027824.1, on the reverse strand, counting down.
AAGATCGATTGACCAATTAACAATATCAGTGGTGAAGATGCCTAAGGATAGAAGATCATCGTCTCTTGATAGGTGTAGGCTGTCTCCGTGTTCATGGTGCTACCCGAATGCTGTTACACAAAAGCCTAGGTCTCTTGCCATTCCAGTTGGAAACGAGAAAGAATGGGAAGAAGCTAGATGCCCGATTTGTATGGAGCATCCTCACAATGCAGTCCTGTTGCTTTGTTCTTCTCGTGAAAAGGGATGTCGTCCTTACATGTGTGACACAAGTTACCGCCACTCAAACTGTCTTGATCAGTTTCTGAAGTCAGCTGTTAATAAGGGAGCAGACGCTAAGCTCGTTTGTCCTCTATGCAGAGGTCAAATCAACGAGTGTATTAAAAATAACCCTGCTCGACAGTTCATGGACTCAAAAACAAGACGTTGCTCAATGGATACCTGTAATTATACTGGAAACTATTTACAGTTAAGAAAACATGCTAAGTGTAAACATCCTCATGTTCGTCCAACAGATGTAGACCCTGAACGAGAACTCGAGTGGCGAAACTTGGAAGAATCTATGGAACTCCAAGATTTGTATAGTATGTTGTTTGATTTTCATGAAGTTGATGATGAAGATATAGAGGAAGAACTCAGGGATGGTCAAGGTATGGATGGGGAAGATGTAGATCCTGGACTAGAACTCGAGCGGATGATTAGTATGCAGTTTGATTATCATGAAATTGATGATGAAGATATAGAGGAGGAACTCACGGATGGTCAAGATATGGATGGTGAAGATGTAGATCCTGGACTAAAACTCGAGCGGATTAGTATGCAGTTTGATTTTCATGAAATTGGTATTGAAGATATAGAGGAGGAACTCACGGATGCTCAAGATATGGATGGTGAAGGTGTAGATCCTGGACTAGAACTCGAGCGGATGATTAGTATGCAGTTTGATTATCATGAAATTGATGATGAAGATATAGAGGAGGAACTCACGGATGGTCAAGATATGGATGGTGAAGATGTAGATCCTGGACTAGAACTCGAGCGGATGATTAGTATGCAGTTTGATTTTCATGAAATTGGTATTGAAGATATAGAGAAGGAACTCACGGATGGTCAAGATATGGATGGGGAAGATGTAGATCCTGGACTAGAACTCGAGCGGATGATTTGTATGCAGTTTGATTTTCATGATGATTATTATGAATTTGATGTAATTGGGGAACCCTTGGATGGAGATTCTGATCTTTATAGCCCAAATATGAATAATATCCACTGATACATTTTATATTGAGGGTCAAGTAAATTATCATTCTTCTTCAAGATTACCGGAACGTTGATTGTTGCTAGTAATTCAGTTGGTACTTTCAATTTTGTCTAGTACTAAACATATACATATATTCTATCTCGTGTATCTTTGTTGGATCTGTCTCAACTTCTGAAATATCAAATTCCTTTGCACTGGAACAAATTGGTATAATATCAGTCATTAACATATTTTATATATATTCATGCATGTTATATTTATTATGAGATTTTACGCCAAATTTTTATTTTGTTTTATTTTTTTATTTTACTTTTTTTTAAACAAAAACAAAAGAATGAAGTACTGCAACCTTTGGGGCTATCCCACACGATTTTGTGCAATTCTTAGTTAATTTTCAAGATTCTTCGAAGAATTTGATTATTTTAGTATCCTATTAGAAGTTACTCGTACAGCCCGCTCACAGTTCTTCTCATGGCATTTTTGTAAGAGTCTCACAAATTTCAAAAGAGTTTTGAGTAGCTGCACGATCAGAAACAGTTAAAGTCAGGGGTGGCAAAGAATGGAGAGTCTAGTGGGGTTGGCTACCAGTACAAAATTGGTTTGGTTTAATGGGTATTATTAGTATGGGTCACCGAAAGAGGAATATGCTAGTGTTGTCTAAATGGGTCAGTTGGGTTGACCCATGTATGTTTGTGAAAAAACAATTCTCACTCTTAAATCTCCACACTTTTTTCTTCACACTTTTAAAAAGTGTGTAAAATTTTATTGATTTATTAACACTTAATAATGTATAAAAAATGGTTACATTAATAAATGTGGAAAAAAATTGTAAAACAATAAATTGTCCATGTGTCAAAAAAAAAATTCACACTTTTAAGTGTGGAGAAATCTAAGAAATGTCCACACTTATTTGTGTCGGCCCAAATTCTCCACACTTCCTTAAAGTGTGGAGGCCTAAATTCTCCACACTTCATCAAAGTGTGGGGAATTTATGTGTTATAAATAACATTCATACTTAGAAGTGTGAAGAAATCTTATAATTCTTAACACTTAAAAGTGTGAACTTTTTTTAAACAATTAATTGTGAAAATTTTATTGTTTTACAATTTTTTTCCACACTTATTAATGTAACCAAATTTTACACACTATTAAGTTAATAAATTAGTAAACTTTTACACACTTTTTAGTAGTGTGGAGATTGAACTATTTTTTTGTAGTAAAAATGTATTAATAGGTTATATACGATTATAAAAAATCTTCATGACAATTATATAATCTTCAGAATTAAACGTTTTAGAAGTTTTGTATGCATTCCAAATAGACTTAAGAAGACTTTCCTATTTGTCTAAATTTTTAGTATTACTCTTGAAATAGAACTCGGCACAAATATATTGAGATGTTAGCAAATTGGCCAAAGCCGCCACTTCCAGACATAATAAATGAACATTTAGGCCTTTTTTTTTTATTTTTTTTTTTATTTTTTTTTTTGAACGGCGGGTTAGTTGTTAGATGTTAGTTGTTGGCTCGTGTTAGTGTCGCATCCTCGTGCAGAGATACCAACCGCGAGCCTCTCCTTAGAGGATAACCCCACTCCTATTTCCGATTCGCCTGATATCTTGTTCAAAAGAGCAAGAGGCAGGGTCTTCATCAATATATAGTGCAAAAGCATCAGCATTGCTACTCTGTAACATAAACAATTTCACAAAATAATCTAAGACGAAACTTAGTACTGTGATAAACAAAAGGCGATATGTTAAAACACAGTATTGAATGTGTTTGAATTTAACAAGGACACGTACCACACCTGGATATAAACTTTACACTCATCATTTCCATGTCTGCAAAGGGAATAAAGTGCTCTTGTTGTTCCCATTTACTTAGTTATTAACTATTGATAAGTTTACACTTAAGTAACATGTCTCCGACTCCTAACAATATTTTTTGGGTAAAAGGGACGACTCCTAACAATGTCTCCGACTCCTAACAATAGTTACACATTTATATGAAAATAGTTTAAGCACAATATAATTCTTTTTCAACGTTTAACTCTTTATTTATAATAAATTACAAGCAAATTATTTTTAAAGTTAGACTAGGTAAATATTATTTAGTTGATAAAGGATATCCGGATAGAAATGGATATTTGGTTCATATCCAAAGACAAGATATCATAAATCGCAATTTGAAAATGAGCCGCCTAAGAACATGCAAGAGGCTTTCAACCGTTCTTATTCGTCTCTACGAAGGTCTATTGAGAAATCATTTGTAATTATGAAGAAAGGATGAAAAATACTCGATAGAATGCCTAAATATAGTGTAGAACTCAACGTGATATAAGTATCGCAGCGTTTGCTTTGCATAACTACATTCATAATAAGGACATAAAAGACATGGTGTTTACTACGTTCGAACAATATTCATATTACATGGGATGTGATTAACTTCGTGAATCGTGATGTTCATGGCTCAGTTCCAAATAATGAAGGTATTTTTAGTGAAACATCTAGTGAGATAAAACAAATTCGTAATGATATTGCCACATCAATATGGAATGCACGTTGCCGATAATTATAACTAGTGTATCATGTTGTTTATGTAATGTCAAGCATGTAAAAGTAATGAGTACATTATGAATAATAACTTTATTATTTGTTTAATCAGTTTTTTATCGCAATGTGTGTATGTCCTTTTTGTAATTTTACACTTTTTAATTACAACTATAACTACGCTATCAAACACGTTCTAAACAAACGGTTATTGCTAACTGTTACTGTTTACTGCTTACCGCTACTACTTACTGCTACGTGTCGCCATACATAGCCAATGTCCAATGCATGTGCCTACATCTCCACTAAAACTCCTCACAATAATTTTCTTGCATCTCTTAATTTACATTTTTTACAAAATGTCTTCACCACGAGAATAACTAGCTCAAAAAGTATACCTTGATAGGATTGTGGACATACTAAGATTTATCAAACCCAATACCTTACATAATTTAATTTTATAACAGTTGCATTACAAATTACGTTATTTATTTTATTGTTTTATTTTACACTATTTTGTTATTGTGAAGAAGACTAAAATTACTTATATGTCTATTACTTTTCAAAAAATTTAAGTTGCAAATAAGCAACTTCAAACTTCATTATCGTCTTACATTTAAAGACAATATTATTCTATATTAATACATGATAATAAAATCATGTCAAAGCCCCTGCAACTAGTTTAGAAAATGAAAACATGGTTACAAATGTGAAAAAGTGCTTTAAAAAATAAAAATTGCAAAAATTTAGGATTGAAGGAGGTGATTGCACCTTTTTCTTTTTTCTATTTTTTAACGAATGGGCTAAGAGCACAAGGTGCAGCTTGTTGTTTTTGCTCGTCGTTCCAGCGTGGACGCTTGTTGCAGCTCGCCGAGCTCGTTGCCACACCGTTCCCCCTCGTTGTCCTTCGCCAAAAACAAGTTACTCGTCTGCACGACGAGGCTTGCTCTCCCCTTTTTGTCAGTGTTGTCAGCCCATAAATGTTATATAACGTTCATTTTTTAAACGTTAACTTTTTTTTTTTTTTTACTTTCTAAAAAACTAACATCTTTACCCTATAAATACTACACATATTTTACACATTTCAATCAAATATACGCAATTTTTATTTCAAAACACTTAAACATATAAAAGCAAAAACCATGACCGAATCATCTTATTCCGATGTTAGTGACTTTGAAGAGATAGAGGAGATAGAGCAGATTCTCCAAGAGTTTGAAAATGAGCAAGCGTTGCAAAATCAAGAAGCCGGTCCTTCACACCGCCGTAGATACATCTCTCGTGAATGTGCAGCTTCTGAAGCACGTCTAAGGGCCGACTATTTTGCTGAGAATCCAAAATATACGGAGGAGTATTTTCAGCGTCGTTTTCGTGTGAGCCGTAAACTATTTTTAGAAATAGTCCAAGGTATTGAAACGTATATTGAAACTCACCATCCTCTTCCTTCGCATTTTGATTTCTTTAGACAACGACCTAATGTTGCGGGTCTAATGAGTTTTAGTGTGATTATGAAATGCACATGTGCCCTACGCCAATTGGCTTGTGGGATATCACCGAATGCATTAGATGAGTATTTACAAATAGGTGAACATTGTGCACGCGATTGTCTAGATTTTTTTACTATGTGCATAATCCAGTTTTTTGGTAGGGATTTTTTAAGAACTCTAGACGAGAATGACATTCGCAACTTATACCACGCACATAACGAGGTTCATAAAATACCGGGAATGTTGGAAAGCATCGATTGTATGCACTGGGAATGGAAGAATTGTCCTAAAAAATGGCAAGGCCAATTTCATAGAGGTGATAAAAAGTATCCAACTATAATGCTTGAAGCCGTTGCGTCATACGACTTGTGGATTTGGCATGCATTTTTTGGTGTCGCGAGTGCGAATAACGATCTTACCGTTTTGAATCATTCTCCGTTATTCGACAACATGCTTGATGACATCGGGCCTGAGGTTCCGTTTGAAGTATACGGACGTAGATTTAAGCATAGGTATTATCTAGCTGACGGAATTTACCTAGAGTGGGCATCTTTCATCAAATCATTTACGGTTGCAAGTAACCAAAAAAATGCCACATGAAAAGCGAAACAAGAAAGTGCACGAAAAGATATCGAAAGAGCTTTTGGTGTCCTCCAAGGACGTTGGCATATTATTGCCCAACCGGCGCGTGCATTTACCGTGGGCAAGCTACGGAGAATCATGTACTCGTGCATCATAATGCATAACATGATTTTGAAAGATAAAAAAAATTTGCGATATCCGAAGCTACCGAAATGTATATTCCTCCGACCCCAAATATGCAACAGATATGGATTGAAAGTTGCAACGTGCAAAGAAGGAAATCCAAAGAACTACACGATAAAAGCACACACGCAAAGCTTCAACGATGTCTCATCGAGCATGTTTGGCAACGACATCAATGGGAACAATTCCAACAACATAATGCGAATAATTAGTTTCGTTATAAATTGATGTATTTTTTTCGTATCGTATTTTTTTTCATTACGTTATTTTTAGTTGTGTGTGTTTTTTGTTGTGTTGTATTTTAATTTTAATTATTAATAAAATGAATTTAGTTTATTAAAATGAAATGAATAAAAAAAATAAAGCTGTAAGTGGTGGGCCCCAAATGAGTAAGTTGAGGCTAGTCGTTGGTGAGAGGGGTTAGTTGTGAAGAGGGTGTAAGGTGATGTGGCACAAGTGGGCCCCAAATGACGAGCCAAGGCTTATTGTTGCACCTTGTGCTCTAAGCCTTGCAAGTTGCAACGCATAACTAAAAAGACTTAGGCTATGTTTCTATTTTTCCCTTAGTGGAAGGAACATGAGACCCATCTATTTAATATTATTACTTTTTTTATTTGGGCCCACTATTCCACTATCGCATCTATATTTGGAGAGTGTGAAATATAAGCCTCTCCCCATTAAGATTGCAATAGAATGTGGGACCCATTTTTCCCTTAGCTAACAAAAAAAAAAAGAAACAGCCCCTTAAGCCCATCTATAAATAAGAGTAAATTGCATTCTTGGTCCTTGTTATTTGGTCAAACTGCAAGTTTGGTCTCATTCCTTTCGAAAGTGCAACAGTAGTCCTCATGTTGAAGTTTGAATTGCATGTTTGGTCCCTCTCCAAATCTAAATGACTAAAATACCCTGTATTTATAATGAAGAAGACAGGGGTAATTTGGTCATTTCACATTACTGTATTTGAAATCCAAACTTCAAAATGAGGACTACTGTTGCACTTTCGAAAGGATAGGGACCGACCCCGCAGTTTGGACAAACCACAGGGACCAAATGCAATTTACTCTATAAATAATACCGACTAATAATTACGGAGTAGTATAAATCATTAAATAGCATCTAAAACCATCTTTTTCCATCAATTCATTAAAATCATAAGATCGATTGACCAATTAACAATATCAGTGGTGAAGATGCCTAAGGATAGAAGATCATCGTCTCTTGATAGGTGTAGACTATCTCCGTATTCATGGTTGAATACTGTTAGACGGAAGCCTAGGTCTCTCGCTATTCCAGTTGGAAACGAGAAAGAATGGGAAGAAGCTAGATGCCCGATTTGTATGGAGCATCCTCATAATGCTGTCCTGCTGCTTTGTTCTTCTTGTGAAAAGGGATGTCGTCCTTACATATGTGACACAAGTTCCCGCCACTCAAACTGTCTTGATCAGTTTCGGAAGTCAGCTGTTAATAAGGGAGCAGACGCTAAGCTCGTTTGTCCTCTATGCAGAGGTCGAATCAACGAGTGTATTAAAAATAACCCTGCTCGACAGTTCATGGACTCAAAAACAAGACATTGCTCAATGGATACCTGTAATTATACTGGAAACTATTTACAGTTAAGGAAACATGCTAGGTGTAAACACCCCCGTGTTCGCCCAACAGATGTAGACCCTGAACGAGAACTCAAGTGGCGAAACTTGGAAGAATATATGGAACTACAAGATTTGGTTAGTATGCAGTCTGATTTTCATGAAATTGATGATGAAGATATAGTGGAGGAACTCGCGGATGGTCAAGATATGGATGGTGAAGATGTAGATCCTGGACAAGAACTCGAGCGGCGAAATTTTGCAGAAGGTTATCAACTAGTTGATAACCCTAGTATGCTCTTTGGTTCTTATGAAATTGACTATGAATTTATTGGGGAACTCTTGGGTGGAGATTCTGATATTTCTAGACCAAACGTGAATAGACTGATACATTTTATGTTGAGGATCAAGAAAGTTATCTTTCTTCCACAGACCACCGGATGATTATATGATTGTTTCTAGTAATTCAATTGGTACCTTCAATTTGTCTAGTACTAAACATATATATACATATATTCTATCTCGTGTATCTTTGTTGGATGTGTCTCAACTTAATTCTGAAATATCAAAATGCTGTGCACTGGAATAAATTGTTGGATGTGTCATTAGAATATTTTAAATATATTCATGCATGTTATATTATGAGATTTTACGCCAATTTTTTATTTTATTTTTTATTTTTAACAAAACACAAAAGAATGAAGTAGTGCTACCTTTGGGGCTATCCCACACAATTTTGTGCAATTCTTAGTTAATTTTCAAGATTCTTCGAAAAATTTGATAATTATAGTATCCTATTAGAAGTTTTTATCACTCGTACAGCCCGCTCACGGTTCTTCTGATGGCATTTTTGGAAGAATCTCACAAATTTCAAAAGAGTTTTGAGTAGCTGCACGATCAAGAAACAGTTAAAGTCAGGAGTTGCAAAGAATGGAGGGTCTGGTGGGTTGGCTACCGGGTCAAAATTGGTTTCGTATAAATGGGTATAATTAGTATGCCTAGTGTTGTCTAAATGGGTCAGTGTGGTTGACCCGCGTATGTTTGTGAAAAAACAATTCTAGAAAAATGTATTAATACGTTATACACTATTATAAAAAATCTTCATGACAATTATAATCTTCAGAATTAAACGTTTTAGAAGTTTTGAGATGTTAGCTAATTGGCCAAAGCCGCCACTTCCAGACGTAATAATGAACATTCACGGTTTATGTTCTCTATTTATTTATATGTAATGCCTTCTTCAAAAGAGCAAGAGGCAGGGACTTCATCAATATATAGTGCAAAAGCATCAACATTGCTACTCTGTAACATAAACAATTTCACAAAATAATATAAGAGGAAACTTCAGTACTATAATAAACAAAAGGCGATATGTTAAAACACAGTATTGAATGAGTCTGAAATTAACAAGGACGTACCACACTGGCATATAAACTTGTTACACTCATTCCATGTCTGCAAAGGGAATAAAGTGCTCCAATATCTGACAATTGGAGAAAAACTTGATACCAATTTGTGTTTTGGAACACTGTATATGAATAAGCATCTTTTACTTTTTGGGAAGTTAATTCCTACCAGCTGCAACAAAACCGACTATAAAAAGGTTACACAGTTTGCATGCATATTCAGCTATGATTGATTGACTAGAATATTAATGTTGTTTAGGACTATCCACTGCTGTTTAATCACCTAGTATTTGTTGTTTCAGCGTAACTTTTGTTGGGTGCAAATTTCTGGATTTGGTTGTCATATCTTACAATCTTTAAATTCAGGCGAAAACAAAGCATCTCTTATTAATTCCATAGGAGGATGACCTACCGTAGGAAATTCTTTTGTTTATACAAACTCTGGTGAAAAAAATGTTGAATGATGAAGTGTTAACATGTTACAGGTTAAAATATGTAGTAATAACAAGACTATAAATGAAGGCATTCTCGTCATGAGGCAAGTTTTTGGGGATAAAAAATGGTATAAATGAAATCAGCTATTCAGAGTAGTTTCAAATGCTAACCGTCCAATATTAACAGTTAATATATTGGACAGTTAAGCCTCTTTACCTACATAATGAAAGCCTTTGAATACTAGAGTTTGAATACACTAGGGGGCGTTTGATTGAGACTTAATTGACTTAATATAAAAAAAACTGAATTAATTAAGTCATATGAAAACTGTTTGTTTGTGACGGAATCGCCTGGTGGGTGCCGTTCCCGTATCGGAAACGTTTCGGAAACGGGAAACGGCCGGAAACGTACGGAAACGCCATGGAAACGTATCCGGAAAATGAGAAACGTTTCATGTTGATTGGAAACGTATGGTGTTCAGCGGGAAACGTTCGAGAAACGTTTCTGGGCCTTAAAATCACGTTTCTGGGCTTTTAATACGTTTACATAATTGATGGGCTATTAAACCCTACTGAAACGACGGCAACTAGTTTATATACTCCTTTGATCAAGAGTAAAACGTATTCACTGTTTTCTGGCCTCCCTCTGTCGTCGACTGTCCCTCTATCTTTTTCAACAGGTATCAATCAAACTATGATTCTATGAATGTATGAATATGATTATGTGTTGATCGACTATGTATCTATTTAGTTGTGTACTTGTGAATACAGTGAAGATAGATTGGTGAAGATGAACTCATGGGGAAGATAACACACTAGTAGTCTATTTATTTATTAATGTGTTGTCCTTATATCCTATACTCCTTTAGTCATATTTGTTTTCTAGTTAATTATTTATATTTTTTGGTGTACTAAACTTAGCCACGTATCATAGAATGAGTGCATTGGGTGGGTGTTTGAAATAATGAATATTTAATTAGTGAATTTGGTATGTAGTTTCTTTGTTTTGATTTGTTAGACATAATAAATATTTTATTTAAGCTGTGTTTGACATTTGTGTTTGAAAGTGATGGAGTATAAAATTATGAACATTGTTACGTTGGTAGTCGGATGTTTAAAGAATTAGCTTTTTATGTGTTTGAATAAAACAGATTATTTAAGTAACTACATTAGAATGACTTTAAGTAATCAGTTAATTAGAAACAGTTTTGTGAAAAAGATATGTTGTAATTTGTTGTGTGTTTCGACTTTGTATTTATTCAAATCAATCTATTTTCTAATAACAGTTTCAATCACCAAATCATGGATTCAAGTTCTAGTGCTGGCAATAATGCTAGCGGTAGTGTGCCCGCAACCCAAGCTACCGATAAAGGGCCATTGTGGGAATATGTTACTAAAATTTCCAAGACCGCCGAGACGGGAGGTACATGGAAATTTAGGTGTAATTTTTGTGAAGAAATAAAAACGGGGAGTTACTCTAGGGTGAGGGCTCATTTGCTTCAAATTTCTAACAAAGGAATTTCTACTTGTAAAAGAGTCAAACCAGAATCTTTGATAGAGATGAAAAATAAAGAAAAAGAATGTGAAGATGCCAAGTCAAATTCAGCCCCTAAAGATGTTCCTTTACCTTGTGGTGGATCAGATTTCGAAAACACGCTTAAGAAGAGAAAATCAAGCTCCTCTCCATTGGTTAGAGCTTTTGATGTTGATACCAGAACTCAACTTGATCAAGAAATTGCTCGAATGTTTTTTACTGGTGGGTTGCCATTCAATCTTGCAAGAAATCCACACTACATGAGGGCTTTCACATTTGCAGCAAATCATAATTTGGGTGGTTATGTACCTCCAGGATACAACAAATTAAGAACTACCTTACTTCAACAAGAAAAAAGTAATGTTGAGAGATTATTAAAACCGATCAAAGAGACTTGGCGAGAGAAAGGGGTGACGATTGTGACAGATGGGTGGAGCGACCCACAGAGAAGACCAATCATTAATTTTATGGCAACTTGTGGAAATGGTCCTATGTTTATTAAAGCGGTCAACTGCATGGGGGAAGTCAAAAAAAGTGAATTCATCGCTAGTTTAATGAAAGAAGTCATAGATGAGATTGGACATCAAAACGTGGTTCAAATCATTACTGATAATGCAGCGAATTGTAAAGGTGCTGGGGAAATAATTGAAGGTCTTTACCCACAAATCTATTGGACACCATGTGTGGTTCATACTCTCAATCTTGCCCTTAAAAATATTTGTGCCGCTAAAAATACCGAAAATAATTATGAAGTGTATGATGAATGTCACTGGATCACCGAAGTCCATGAAGATGCGATGCAAATAAAAAATTTCATTATGAATCACACCATGAGATTGTCCATGTATAACAGGTTTAGTTCTCTTAAGTTACTTTCTGTGGCAGACACTCGCTTTGCTTCGACTATTGTGATGCTGAAGAGGTTTAAGTTCATTAAACGTTCACTAGAGACTATGGTGATGAGTGAAGAATGGGCATCTTATCGAGACGATGACCAAGAAAAAGCTCGATTTGTTAGGGATAAGGTGTTAAATGAATATTGGTGGGATCAAGTGACGTACATTCTTAATTTTACCGCACCTATATATGATATGGTACGAGCTTGTGATACTGATAGACCGTGCCTTCATTTGGTTTATGAAATGTGGGATTCCATGGTTGAGAAAGTGAAGGTTGAAATTTACAAGCACGAAGACAAAACTCTTGACATGTTCAGTTCTTTCTATGACGTGGTGCATGATATTCTTATAGCTCGATGGACAAAGAGTTCGACACCACTTCATTGTTTAGCTCACTATTTGAACCCCAGGTATTTCTTGTTTGATTTGACATTCATTCATAAACTCTAGTTTCTTTTTTTGCTCATAATGCTTTTTTGTTTATATATTTCTTATAGGTTTTATAGTGAGGAGTGGCTTAATGAGGATCGCGCTAGACTCCCTCCTCATACAGATGGGGATGTCTCCTATGGAAGACAGTTATGTTTTCGAAGACTCTACCCAAATGATGAGGATTATGATAAAGTTTTATACGATTATGCTGATTTTTCGCTTAAGTCAGGGCCTTTTTCCGATGTTACCTCTCTTTCTAAGAGGGGAACTACAGATGCTAAACGTTGGTGGGCCAATTTTGGAGCAAAAACACCTTTGCTTCAGGCATTGGCTTTTAGAGTTCTTGGCCAACCAACATCGTCATCTTGTTGTGAGCGCAATTGGAGCACTTACTCTTTTATTCACTCATTGAGAAGAAATAAGTTGACACCAAAGCGTGCTGAGGATTTGGTATTTATCCACAATAATTTACGTCTTTTGTCACGGAACACTGATGAATATAATGAAGAGAAAACCATGATGTGGGATGTTGGTGGAGACGACTTTGGTACAATGGAGGATACAGGGTTTTTAGAGTTAGCGAGTCTCTCACTTGATGAGCCAGAATTGGAGAGAGTTTTTTTCACCGAGGATACAACAACTAATTGATGTTTTTTTTTTACTTTAATGTTCTTTGGGAAGACAATTTGATGTTTAAGAGTTTTTAATTAATGATTATGAGTAATATTTGTTTGGATTTTAGAATGTTATGTATTTTTATAAAGACAATTTTCCATATACTAAAATATTATAAAACACATTGACGTTTCCTTGCCGTTTCCGTTTCTTGAATTTTAGGATGTTGCCGTTTCCCGGTACCCGTACCCGTCCCCGTCCCCGTCCCCGTTCCCGTTTCCGTCCCCGTGCTACTTAGGAGAAAGATGACTAAAAATATTAAGTAATAAAACTGATGTTGTCTGCATTAAGTCATCTGTTAATTAACATGGGTGTTTGATTTCGACTTAATTGACTTAATATGAAAAAAATTAAATTAATTAAGCCATATGAAAACTGTTTGTTTGTGACTTATTAGAGAAAGATGACTGAAAATATTAAGTAATAAAACTGAGGTTGTCTGCATTAAGTCATCTGTTAATTAAACATGACTTAATGAAAAATTTTAACAAACAAGCCCTTAATGAAAAAATTAAACAAACAGGCCCTAAAGTTCATAAAAGAAAACAAAGTAAATCAAATTGGAAACTCGTAAATTTAACAATCTAAATATATACTTAAGACATGTAGATATATAATAAGAATCTATAATTCATGTGTCTTTAGTGACATTTTACCTTTTTCATCTCCTTATCGAAAAATGATATGCATGCCTAAAAACATGCCTAATGATATGCCTAAAAGTGTGTGGCAAAAGTTTATTAGTTGTAGCAGTCGGACCACTTCTTTACAAACCTATAAACTCTTGCCACATAGTTTTAGACATATCATTAGGCATGCCTATCATTTCTCCTTGGTATATTGTATTCCCCAAATCTAATATTCTCTTCCCCTCAACTTTAAGGAATACCCGACCTGATATACCAAAACGAGAATTACATTAGGTAAACACAAAACAAGATATTAAATAGCAAACAGGGTGGGTCAGGGCAGTTGTGGCAAAACGGGTAAGTGGTTTGTAATGATGTGGCTGGGCTGACTGCGAACACATTTTCTCCATCAGCTTGGAGTTATTTCAAACATAATACATGTCAAATATTACTACAGAAATTATGTCGTTTCAATAAGAATATTATTACGTGAACAAAGTGGTTACAAAGGTTTTATGGATAAAATCATGTTGGATGACTATCGATCCATTAGACCACTTTCCTCTCACCTTTTTGCCAGTTTTATACATCAGCAAAAAAATAAATAAATAAATAAACGACCCATGTATATAGGCCAGAGTTACCATTTTAAGGGTATCTATAATAGTTGAGCACCTCGTCACATGCAGAGTTTACGGTGTTTAGACTCTTCTTAATCTCAGAAAGCTGAAAGATAAGCTAATTGAGATATAATGAAATAAACATTCATCAGAGGATTGTAGAAATTATCAGGCAGTCAAGTCACAAACCCGAGTGTTAAACTGTATTTTGAACAAAAAGCAATTTAATTTAGACGCCTTATGTGGCACCTACATTAGCTCCATGAAATACTGCAATATAAACAAACGGTTAAAGAACACCATGGAGTTATATTACCAAGATACAGTTTCTGTAATTTACTAATTCAAAACATAATGAATACTTTGACTCTTACATTAACCCAAAACAGAGATAAAATTATTCATACATACATGGATCACCAAAATAAAATAAAAATGTATTACGTTCTTGACATAAGCGTATTCGCACTTGCCAAGCCGGTCTTGTCACTGTATAATCCTTAATGTTCACAAAGCAGAATATCAATACATAAATGGGAGATTCAACCTTACATACATTATATAAATGTCTATATTTCCTAGTAAATTAAACGCATCATGTTTTTGTGAAAAAACATAAATATTGACACATCTAAAATTGCATTAGGAAAAACGACTGTTGGCAAATAAAAACATCTCATAATTAGTAATGGCTTCACCTTGAGTTTCTCCATCTCTTGTTGTGTAGGAATGTACTTTAGAATATTTTCTACTTGCTCAACATCTAGACTTGCATCNTTTTTTTTTTTTTTTCAAAGGTGAACTTATATTATCATTACCAAACTTGTGTACAAATATAACTCATCATCATCTGATTTGGACATTCCCAATCCAGACCCAAGATACAAAGATTACAACTACTCATCAACTACATACTATATCTGATACTACTGTTACTGTTGATACAAAAGTTGGGCGTTCCTTGTTTGGGTTCCTGTTCTCGTACCAATTAGATCTTAATGCTTTGAGACCTGCGCACTAAAAAAACAAACAGACACCGTTAGGCTTATCGAGGGATTGTTTCCCCCGATTATCCTCCGGCGTGAGAGTAAGTAATCGATTTAGGGTTGTGAAGAGTTTTAGGGTTGTAAGTCGTACCTTTGACAAGAGCTATGATGCCCTATATATACACACGGAACCGATAAGGTTTCGTGTTCCTCACTCTTTGGTGTATCCACCGATATCGGATATTTGATATATATCTCCTTATTTAGGAGATATCCTATATCTAATCCATAAATAACTTTGGGTTCGGGCCTCGTGAGCCCAAACTATTATCATAATAGCCCACACGTAGTGGGCTTAAATGTTAGTGAGGCATGATATTCGGGTTCGTGACCCGAATATAGACTATACGTCATCATGTCCCCCCAGTCTAGTGTGCGCAGGGTAAAACCTGCGGATGCTAGACTAATAGTCGTGTCCAAATTATTCCCAACGCGTACGCGGGAAAAATTCGAGTTTAAACCGCCAAAATACACGTAACATGTATCTAGTCCAAAAAATTTCACTTTAGGTACCTCGGTAAATGGAGAGGCTATCCGCGTGTCCTGTATCGTTTCATTTCCCAGCCACACGATCTGAGTTAGTGGGTTACACGTGTCGCGCATCTGTGGTGAGTGGAATACTATATAACCACCTTCCCCCTTTTTATTGTGATTATCACAGTAAAACGTTCTTATCTCCATTTGCAAAGCTTCGAAATCTCCTTTCAAACAACCTTTTATACCTTAGGTAATCAGCGCGTGCGCTTAATTTTAGAAAAAATGGTTCTGCAATTACATGACTTTACTGCCGATATGTCCGAGGAGGAACTGACGCAGTTCACCTCGGACTATTTCATCCCATTGGCCCTGCACCCAGAGGTGCCAGGTCCAATGACACCATCGCGGACTTCCCCTTTGGGAAGGTTGGGGTTTATACGCGCTTTTTTGAGTGGGCGAATCAGCGCGTACCCCTGTCCGTATTC
>LBNU01027824.1:0-20436 GCA_014162995.1 Artemisia annua | reverse complement strand
AAAAAAAACTTCATTTCATATTCTCCGTTGATATAAAATAACCTTGAATCCTTGTCATTTGCGTGCAGTGTTGAAGCTGCTGGGGGTGCTGCTGCACATGCTGGGAAATCGCCACCCAAGGCGAGTCCTCTTCAAATTGATGAGCCTTCGCAGAAGAGCCAAGGGACTGAGCCGAGGGCATTTGAGGATGTGCCAACAGATCATCTTATAGAGGAGCTAGGTTTGGCCGCTGCGCACCAGGCCACATTAGTTGCTCAGCTCAAAGCAAGGTATGCTGGTGAATGTAGCAGTAGTGCGCAAAAAGATGAGGAAATTGCACTACTAAAGACGCAGTTGGTTGATGCTCGGGCTGAGGTAGAGTCCACAAATGCGTATGCCAAGAGGCTTGCTAAGGAGAAGATGTCGTTACTTGCCCAAGTGAGCCAAGAGCGCGCTGCTTTGAAAGATTACAAGTCCGCTTGTCTTTGGGTCTTGAAGTACATGGAGCAAAACAAGAATGAACATTTCTCTAGGTTGGATGAGTTTCACAAGGCTGTGGAGGATGCGTTGGAGAAGCAAGAGGTTAAGCTGCGCAAGCTCAGTATTGAGTACGATGAAGAGCTATACCCACATCTGGTGTCATCAATTGCTGAGCGCAGGTGGCTTATCAGCCATGGCTTGCGCCTTGCTGCTTTGAGTACTTTGGAGTCTCAAGAGGTGAGAGAGTCCTTCGAGGATGTTGTTCAATGCGTGTTGGCGCGTGGCAAGGCGGAGGCTATAGAGGAGCTGCTTGAGAACAAGATGTTGACAGTGCCTATCGCACAAGTGCCAGGTTACAACGGAAATGCCTATGCTGAGCTTGTCGCTGCTATGAAGAAGATGAAGCTTTTAGATCTTCCTCACATTGCTCAACTGGAGCGCGACAAAGACTACCCCATAGGTGTTATTATGGAGGGGTTAACCTTGGCTAGGCACACAGCAGAGGGCGCTGAGGCACAACCTGATTATTTTCTGAAGCCAGATGTGTCGCAGCTGCAGGTACCTATCTTTGCTCGTCCACATGATATCCTAAATCCTTTTGCCCTTGAGAAGGAAATCCCATTGAAGGCATCCTTAGAGGCCCATGCTATGAGACTTGCGAAGAAGGAGGGTGTGAAGGGGAAGGCAGTCCTCTGTGGTATTGTTGCAGCACATATTCCCAGATCTGATGGTCTATATCGTGTGTTAGGGAACAAAAGGGTCACAATTTTTAGTTTTAAAATAGGGTCACATTTGGTTTGCTGTTTGGGTTGTCGCACAGCAAAAGAGAAAAAGAAACAAATATGGTCACGTTTGGTTTGTAAGTTCAGGTAGAACTAGCAAGAAAGAAAGCTAGATGCATTTGAATGGTCTTTATGTATACTAGGCTTGATACTTTTGACAACTAGGTTAGTTTTTATATAAAAAGAGTTATGGTTTTGGTTTGTATTTTGCTTCAGGAAAGAAAAAAAATGAAATGAACCAAAAATATTTACTTGTTTTAAAGCTTGTTCGCGGACTTTATCAAACATGTACGGGGCTTATATATGGGGCGTTTGAGGCTTTTACATGAGATTATCAAGGTGGTCGTAAATCTTAGTTTATTAGATTAAGTTTATGTATTTTAAACTTTAGCGTAAAAAGGGGTACTTGGGTCGTATATATTAGTTATTAGTTATTATCTAATCGAAAATATAGATTTAAGTTAACGTAGTAAGTATATTAATATAAATTTAGTTTTAATAGTACGTATTATGGTATAGTAAGGTGTATTTTATAATAGATACCCTAAGGTTTATTAATTTAGTTTATATTAATATTAAGTTTTTATGTATTAGGGGCTTATATATATGTGATAATAATTGTACACACACACACACACACACACAAACACACACACACACACACATATATATATATATATATATATATATATATATATATATATATATATATATATATATATATATATATATATATATATATATATATATATATATATTAGTTAAAGTTTTATAACAGAGAATTTTAGGGTTCGTGCTTTAAGGTTTAGGATTTCGTTATATAATATTATAGTTATAATAGATTAGGGTTTTCGTGTAAACCTACCTAATAGTATATATATATTTTAATTAGAGGATTTAATTATCGTATTTTAAATTTTATACTTGACATACTATACTGGTGGTTGCGCAGGCACGTCTAGTTAGTTTAAAAAGCAAAAATTTTATAGTGAAAATACCTGGTGTAGATATTGTAGTGGAAATAACATTGATGAAAATTACGGGTTGTGACAGGATAATACATTAATCAATTCTATATTTGATCACTAAGTGGAGCAAAAGTTGTGAGTAGTATGCGGGAAGAGAATTAGTTACTTGTTTGTCGACAAGCGAATGGCGATAATATTTATTTTTAATCATGGATCTACAAGTGAATATTGGTTGAAAGTATATTACAAGGTGTTGTCGTCTTGTGCTTCTAGTTATTTAATTTTTGCGTAGTACTGTCATCATAGAACGGTGGCATTAATTTTTAATTGGTCTGAGATGTGGTGCTTTTGATGAGTTTCGATTCAAGAATATATTGGTATAAATATTAATGTGGTATTGGTTATATTTGAAGAATTTGATTGTCGTGTTTGGGCAAGTGGTTACCTCGTACAACTTAATTGGAGATTTTACAGTTGATTGCTTCAGACTTTATTGTAAAATACTAAAAGAGATATTATTGAATTGTGTTTTTGTGATTACATAATGAAGATTGCCCATGTATTTATAACAAATACATGGCTTAATAAACAAGCTATGCAAACCCTAAACCTAACGGACTCAAACCCACAACCGGGTTTGGGCCATAACCTAATCATCTAATACTCCCCCGCAGTTTGAACGGCAGCATTGTGGACGGACAAACTGGAATGAATGTTGAAAGCCGCTTCTTCTTTTCTTCATCTTCTTTTTTTGTTTTTTTGAGCGGAAACATAATTGTATTTGGCGGCATAGTTGTCGTAACACCCCCAAAAATTTGTTTAACAGCGGAAGACTTAATCTGGGTGTTACGTAGAGGATCACAGTCATAATTATAGAAAACGACTCAAAGAGACGTTCTTAAGTTCATATTATTGAATTCAAATGCAAGGATGTTGAATAGTTATTACATCACATTGATGTTTTGAAAATGACTGTCTATTAATGTTACACCACCGACACAAAGGTCAAATGCCCACTCCATGCCTCCTGAGCTTGGTTCAATTAATTGAGATACATGCTAAAAAGTCAACAAAATTGTTGAGTGAATCCATAGCGTTTATATTTAAAAACAAATGAACACATTCCAAGTATCTCATATATAAATAGTAGTTTGTTCCGTATGCATATTGCCATAAGTCTCATGAACACAACGTTAACAGGTATGTGAGCCATCAAAATGACATCAACACAGTATAGGGTGCCCTTGGTGAGGTGTTTGCCAGTTCTCCTAGTGTGTCAAATAATAGTGCATTTGTCTACCAGGTGCCGGCTAGAACAAATGGGTCTGTCAAGCACCAATAGATCTATTCACAGTTATTCGCGTTCACTCGCAAGTGACTAAGGTTCATGATAGAAGGGACTTTCAAGTTGGCGTGTGTCTTATGCAATAGTTGTGTAGCATACAATAGTGAAAATAGTTGATCAAGATACTTGTGTTCATATAGTGTAGCATGTATCCCATCCACATAGTTTGTAAAACATGTAAAAAGTATGGGACTATAGACTCACCTCAGATGAGTGTGCGTAGGTAGGCAATCAAGTAATATCAAGTGCAACTGGTGAATGGCTCCAACACGCAACCTGGATAATATGAGAAACCTTAGTTTCCTGTAGTGGTGTGGTTTGTATTTGTGTAATGCCTTAAGTACAAAAACAATATTACACATAATATTGTCTTGTCTTTATGTGTGATAATGATAAGTCGTGCTAGACTTATAGAGTTGTACATTCTAGCAGGGTGTTCGTATTTTTCTGGTAAAAATCAAAAAGGTAGGGTTTCTAGTCCTTGATCTTGGTGAAAGTGATATATTAATTTGATTAGTGAAAGGTGATCTTTTGTTATCTAGTTAGTTTTCAAATATTTACTTCTTGTAATTAATGTTATTAAAATAATCATTTTTACTTAAGTTTGTGAAATTACAAGTTTAGCCCTTATACTTTATAAAGTTTACATTTTTAACCCATGTGTTTATAATAATGACATTTAAGTACCTCAAGCTTATAATTATTTCATTTATAACTTTACTTTGTCAAATTTACAGTTTTGACACCATTGTTACCATATTTACACTTTTAGTCCTTGTACTTTCAAAGTTGACACGTTTAGTCCTTATGAAATGTATATTTATATTTTTAGTACTTATAATATCAAATTAGTCAATAAATGACAAAAATATTTCAAATGTACTGTTTTCACACCAAATTTATAGAATTTACAGTTTTGGTGCTTGTACTTTAGAAACTTTGCAAAACTAGTCCTTTAAGTATATATATTGTTCATTTTAGGTCCCTATAGTTCCAAATTTATACAAATGACTCAAAATAACTTATATCTACTGTTTGTAACCTTAGTTTGCAAAAATTACAGTTTTAACCCTTAGTTTGCAAAGTTGGCAGTTTTAGTCCTTTAACTTTGTATCTTTTGCATTTTTAGTCCAAAACAACATTTTAGTTTATGACCTTATTCTAAATAGTTTTTCAAGTTCCCAGAAGCTTAGAAAAAGTGGTGTGAGCTTATCAGTAGCTTATTTGAGCTTATAGCTTATTTCGAATTTATTTTAAGTGTTAATGGGCCTGAGTGATCTGTTAAGGCCCATTGGGTCTTCTGTTGGTCCAGTGGGCTTCCAACTGAGCTTGGTGGTTCTTGGGATCATATTGAGCCTTTCCAAAATGAGGGTGAGTGGTGTTGGGCCGTGGAACAGGCCACAACCATAGATGAGTTTGATGGGTTTTAGCCCATTAAGGGTGCTTTGTTGATTCTGTGACCGTTTAAGGTAGCCAAGCTTTGGGCTTGTGAGACAGTTTATACAAGCTTATGAGAAAGTGAGCTTTGTGTATCTTGTTTCTTTAGGTTCCAAAGAAGTAGTTTGTACAAAAATATTTATAAGTTATACGTATAGAGAGCCATTAACGAGACCAAATGAAAGTGTGAAAATCATTTGTAAACACTTAGAAAGTATAAACTGTTTTTCGTTATTGGCCAAGGTAACTTGTAAATGTGTGATTTTCATGTTCTTAGGATTACCTTAAGCTTAAATAGAGTTCACATACTTATTCTTAGTTGTATAGAGATGTGAGTGAGTGAATTTGTGAGACATGAGATTAACAAGACATAGGAGGACATAGGCCAAAGAGTTGGTGATATATTCGAATGGAAAACATAGAAATGAGTTGCAAAATAATCTAAGTGTTGGAAAACACTTACTACACCTTCAAAGGTGGGGAGTATACGAGACTGTGGAGATCAAGTGATGGTTTAGGAGCTTGTAATTCGTTAGTTGGCACACCAAGGATCTAGGAGAGACTCAAGGTGAGCTTGTACGAGCTTTGTGTGGCTTTTGGCTTCTCTCTTCTTCTTGGTACAAAGGCAGTGAGCAAATGAAGTGTGTGTGAGTTTTGCTATGAGTTTTTACGTGGTGTTTTCTTGCATGGGAGGAGTATAACCTGAGGATAGCGACTAGTTGCTAGACAAAGAGAATAAGGGCAGTAGATAACGAGTAGGGTAGGCTATAGGATAGGTTGATTGGTTGCAACTTGAGAGTTCCATGTGTGTGTATGGGCGGTTCAAGCGGTGACGAGACATAGGAGTTCTAGAAGAATGATTTTATTTCGAGTATCAAGTATAACGAGTAGCAAAGGTTGTGTTGAAGTCTTTGGGTCCTCGTGGAGTCAAAAGGATTAGTGTGAAAGGACTTAGGGTTGCGTTTGGTTATAAATACATCAAAGGGTCCGTTTGCTATGATAACGTGACCAAAAGGTCACTAGGTGATCTTGTAGTGGTTAGTGAGGGTTGTAATGAGTTATAGATAGGATTATAAGGTCCTATGAGTCCCTTGTGAGACTTGCAGGAGTTGTGGTACGCTAAGGAGTCCAAATGAGATTTTAACGTGACTAAATATAGTTTAACGTATGTTGAGTTGATGTTGTAAGGTCTTGAGAATCCTTGTGAGTCACTTAGGAATGATTAAGAAGTCATTTGAATAGTTTTGGAACACCTTGGGATCAATGGGAATTCATTTTACATGATATGAAGAAAGTTGGGTATGTTGAGAAAAGTTGTAACCTCGATATGGATTGCCCTTCATTTACTGTGCATTCGAACGTATTTTGATGAGGTAAATGTTGATCTTGATTCTTTTGTGTACAAAAAATGAGATAAGCCCTTTTGTTCCATAGGTTATGTGTAAGAATCGCGAAAACGATGGCAAAACCAAATGTGTCTAGGCGTACGAGTTTGTATATGTTTTCTTGTTGTTGGACTGGGCTCGTAGTGGGCTTGTGAGATCATTCGGCCCGATGTGAAAATAAATATGATCCGTGTAATGTAAATGGGCTCGTGTGCATGTTGTTGGGTCGTATAGGCCCATTAAGCATTGTGTAGTTAATCTTGGTCATGTGGGGCCCACTTATGAACAATGTGGGTCCTACAGTGAATATTATATTATATTTGGTAGTTGTGGGGTCCACAGAGATGTATTCCTGTTGTGTGAGTGTTGTGGGGTCCACAGAGGTGTATTCAAGTTATGTGGAAGTTGTGGGGTCCACCAGGAGGGATGTGGTTCCCATAAATGTGTGTTGTAATTCGTACTTGTATTGTGTGGTCCACTGAGGTGAAAATCTCATGTGTGGTAGTTGTGAGTGCAAAGTGTCGCACTTGTGATCAAAACTGATCCATAGTTGTGTTGTGCCTTGTCCAGGTCATTGTGGGTTGCGTGTTAGCTCATTCAAGGTAAGTGTGAATCACATAGCACATAATGATTCAGAGTTGCATAGTGTAAACAAAAGTTTAAAATTTTGCCTAAAAATGGGTGTAAGAACAGTAGTACATAATTACTTCAAGTTTAGTGTTTCCTAATAATTAGGTTTTTAGCAGGATATTACAGTTGTGTATTGCTTGCGGCATCCTTCTTTGCGTGACGATTGCTTTTACGTCATGGCTTGCTTTGCCTTTAGAAAGGAGCGGCAATTTGATGATCAACTTTTGTTGTCAAGAACAATGATCTTCGACAATAAAAACAAATAGATGATGAAGAAAAAAATATAATGAATCGATGGCAACTCAACATTTTTTTTGACGGCTAGAGTTTAGGGTTTATAAATAAAATACGAAAATAAAATCCTAAATGTAAAAACAGTAAAGCGGAAAAAAGAAACATGATCCCTCCGGATCACCAACAAGTAGCCGATGACCGGAGGTTAACAACTTTTATTTGTGGATCGTACCTAGAGCTCTGATACCATGTAAAATACTAAAAGAGATATTATTGAATTGTGTTTTTGTGATTACATAATGAAGATTGCCCATGTATTTATAACAAATACATGGCTTAATAAACAAGCTATGCAAACCCTAAACCTAACGGACTCAAACCCACAACCGGGTTTGGGCCATAACCTAATCATCTAATTGGTAATTTCCCATGCTCAATTATTATTAATGATCAAGTATAAATACATCTCAAGTCTTGCACAATAAGATAACTAACATGGGCTAAGCCCGATAGAAAACAATGCATGGGCTAATAATCATTCGGCTAATACTCCCCCGCAGTTGGAACGAGAGGTCTTCGGATGTTCAAACTGGAGCGAAACTCGAGAAAATAAAGCACTTGGAAGGCCCTTGGTAAAGATATCAGCATACTGAAACCGCGACGGAACATGAAGGACACGAACTTGTCCAGAAGCCACAAAATCACGAACAAAATGTATATCGATCTCAATATGCTTTGTACGCTGGTGTTGAACCGGGTTAGTGGACAAATAAACGGCACTAACATTATCACAATAAACCAATGTGGCGGTAAACAAAGGAGCATGAAGCTCACGTAAAATATTAGCAACACCCCTTTATTCAACTTCAGCACTAGAGTGGGACAGGGTTACCTGCCGCTTGGCAGACCATGACAGTAAGTTGTCACCAAGAAAACACAATAACCTGAGGTAGATCGACGAGTAACCGGACAACCAGCCCAGTCGGCATCAGTATAAGCAGTAAGCTGAGATGTAGACAATACATGAAGCTGAAGGCCATGATCAATAGTACCACGCACATAGCGTAAAATACGCTTTAAAGCAGCCAAATGTGGTTCTGGTGGATCATGCATGTAAAGACAAACCTGCTGAACTGTGTAAGAAATGTCAGGGCGGGTAAATGTGAGATATTGAAGCGCTCCAGCCAAGCTTCGATATAACGTAGGGTTACTAACAGGATCACCACCAGCTCCTAATTTGGACTCAGTATCCACAGGAGTCCTGCATGGATTACACTTCTGCATATGTGCACGCTCAAGAATTTCCTCAGCATAAGTTGACTAGGATAAAAATAAACCTACAGATGACCGCTGTGCAGAAATGCCAAGAAAATAATTCAACGAACCAAGGTCCGTCACTCACCATGTAATGAAGCAATAACCCGCTGTAAGAAAGCTGAAGATGATGCTGTAAGTAGGATATCATCCACATATAGCAGCAAGTAAGCAATGTCAGAACCACGATGAAATATAAATAAAGAAGAGTCAGTTTTACTATGCTGAAAACCAACTCGAGTAGCATAACCATCAAAGCTTTGAAACCAAGCACGCGGGGCTTGCTTAAGCCCATATAGTGATTTCTGCAAGTGACATACATAATCAGGTCTCTGAGGATCCACAAACCCAGGAGGCTGATGCATATAAACGGTCTCACATAAATGACCATGAAGAAAAGCATTCTTCACGTCCAACTGATGAATAGGCCAGTTACGAGAAATCGCGAGACTCAAAACAGTACGAATGGTGGCCGGTTTAACCACTGGACTACATGTCTCATCACAATCAATACCCTGCTGTTGACTTCGTCCGTTGGCAACAAGAGGAGCCTTATACCTGCTTAATGAGCCATCTGCATGAAACTTATGTTTGAAAAGCCACATAGAATGAACAACATTAACGTTAGCTGGACGGAGCACAAGAACCCACGTTCCATTAGTAATTAAAGCATTATATTCATCTAACATAGCTTCTTTCCAGTTAGAGTCCTAAAGAGCATGAACATGAGAGCGAGGAAGCGGTGAAGTAGTGGTAACATGATAATTCATACGTTCAAGCAGTTTAAAAATGCCAGCTTTAGCACGAGTGACCATGGGATGTGAGGAAATGGTTTGAGGTTGGTTGTTTGTTGGAATGGTAGTTTGGGTGACAATTTGCGCGGCTGTGGATACAGGTATAGTGGACAGAGATGAAGCATGTGAAAGTGGGGTTGGCGGATTTTGGGCTTCACTTCTTGATAGGTTGGGTGTGGGATATGGAGTGGTCGTTTGGGCCTGGGTTTGGATGCGAGTAGTAGTGGGCTATTGTGATTCGGGAGTTGATAGGTTGGGTGAGGGTCCAGTGGTGGTAGTATTAGGTTTAAGATTGGTGCTGGGTGGAGGCAAAAGAAAATCGTATGTGGGTTGGGGTGAAGGCGTTATTGTACCAAAAGGGAAAACGTCTTCGTCAAACCGCACACGTCTCGAAATAATTATCTTATTTGATGATAAGTCGAGACACCGATAGCCACGGTGGTTTGCCGGGTAACCAAGAAAGATGCGCGGTGTGGAACGGGGTTGAAGTTTATGTTCAACATCCACGTGAGGATAACAAAGACATCCAAAAACACGCAAATGTTCATAGGTCGGGGTTTTGTTGTGGAGTTTTGTGTATGGTATTTCGTTATTAATGGCGGTAGAAGGTAAAATATTCAAAAGGTGAGCGGCCATATTAAGAGCTTCCACCCAATATGAGGGTGGTATCTTGGCTTGAAAAAGCAATGTGCGGATAAGGTTATTAATGGTACGGAGCATACGTTCGGATTTGCCATTTTGTTGAGAAGTGCGAGGGCAAGAAAGCGAAATTGTATGCCATTTTCGCGAAAAAGGTCATGGAAACGGGTGTTGTCATATTCACCCCCATGGTCACACTGCAAAGCTTTGATGTCTAAATTAAATTGTTTATTGACATAAGCACGAAAAGCAACAAAAGTATCAAACAAATCAGATTTTTTATGCAAAGGGTAGACCCAAACAAAGTGCGAAAAGTGATCAAGAAAAATAGCATAATATTTAATTCCACTTTTGCTCGGAATTGGGGATGTCCATAAATCCGAGTGAATAATTTCAAACACAGACTCAACAAAAGACTCAGAACTAGAAAACGGAAGCTTAACATGTTTACCTAGTTGACACGCATGACACAAACTGGATGACTTTGATTTTTGACACGAAATAAAATTACGTGACTATAAACGACGAAGCACATCATCCCCGGGATGACCGAGGTGTCTGTGCCATGTAGTAGAACTAAATGAAAGCAAAATCACTGGAGTTTGAAATGGAGGTTGCTGAGTAACCGGGTAAAGGTCGCCCGTACTATCACAATGAAGAAGAAGCCTTTGGGTTTGGTAATCTTTAACAGAAAAACCATAAACATCAAATTCAACAGAAACATCATTGTCATGGGTAAATTTACGAACAAAAATTAAATTCTTAATTATATGAGGTGTGACAAGAACATGATTTAAATGAAGAGGCTTATGAGATGTATGCAAGAAGTTATGCCCGGTATGAGTGACATGAATAGAATGACCATTGCCAACAAATACAGATGGATAAATGCTCGAATTACTAAAGGAAGTGAGTATACCTGTATTGTCTGCCAAGTGAGAAGATGCTCCAGTGTCCATGTTCCAAGAAGGATCTTGAGGATTCATATATAATGCTAGTGGAAGCATGGTAGCTTGAGACTGAAAAGCATTTGGCATAGATGCATAATTCCCGGGAACATAATAGTTACTGCCTTGAGGATACACAGAGTCTTGCGGGCCAGCCAACTGATATATGGGGGCTGGTAACTGGGCCTGGTGAAGTGGAACAGAAGGGACCTGGGCTAGTAGTGTTGGTGGGCCTTGACTTGCTTGAAAATAAAAATATGGTACAAAAGTTTGGTTCACATAAGCACCTGGACTTGGAGAGTATTGAAATACCTGATGGGCCATTGTGACTTGTGGGCTTGATAATTCGTGGAACTTGAGATTCAATAAGCGGCTACTGAATAGCAAAAACAAGTAAATATGCGGCGGCAGCTAAATAGCAACAATAATGAAATAAGCCAAGTGACGAAGCAAGCGATATGAAGCAATTGTAAAATAGAAGCAGCGATGCAAAAGGAATAAAAAAAAGGTTAGTGCACTTAGTCAACAATTGTTGGCTGGGATAAAAGAATAACAAAATTATGGAAAGCAAATGCAACGACAAGGTGATTAAAATATTGCGTGTATAGCGAGCGGAAGCAACAAGCGAAAAGCAGGGTTTTTTTTGGTCGACAGTATTTAGGGTTTAGGTTCGGTTGATAATTTTTGGTGGTGGGTGTTTTAAGGCTCTGATTACCATATTAGAATTGGTAATTTCCCATGCTCAATTATTATTAATGATCAAGTATAAATACATCTCAAGTCTTGCACAATAAGATAACTAACATGGGCTAAGCCCGATAGAAAACAATGCATGGGCTAATAATCATTCGGCTAATATTTATGAGGAGCAGGTTTAATTATTTGATCATAACTTTATGCTGCTGCTACGTTATTTTTACTACTGCTCCTAATGAAAAGTAACTGCTGCTCGGTATAATGGTTTCTGCTGCTGCGATAATTTTTCTACTACTTGTATCGTCCGAGAAAAGTGTTTATACTGCTAGGCTTATCCGATATCGCACAACACTGATTTTTAAATGATAAGCAAATCTCGGATGGGATTTATGAGATGATAGATACACACACACACACACACAAGTATTTGGTTTTATGGGCGTGAATTACAAACGTGGGGGGAAGACGTTTGGTTTTAGATTTGGAACAGGTTGGTTCCAGCACACACACCGATGATTTTTGGATTTGGTTTTCGGTTCTTACAAGTTTAAAGGCTTGAATTTATTTATTGGCGAAGAGGGATTATTTATTGCTTATGTGAGGATGAAGTGGAATTTTTCGGGTTTGTGTTATTATTATATCTACGAATTGGCAAACACTTGAAGGAGTTACGTTATTGTGCTCAGTGATTATTGTCAAGAGATTGCGGTCTCCCTATACATCATTTTGGGTATACGTTCGAAGTTATATTTAAGACATGAGTTTGGGATATTCTACTTCAGCATCAAATTAGTCATGGTTAGGTTTCTTTATCATTACATACAACCTAAAGAATTGGGGAGGCTTAAGTGTTCAAATGGTTAACCATCTATTTGCTACATTGAGGTGAAGGTTTTCACTACTGCTAGTTATTATTACTACTGTTGGTTTTGACTTCTACTGTTTCAAGTTCATTATAGCGCGGAAAACTTAATGGTGGGTAATTTTAAACATTGGAAAGATGGATTGGACATGTAATCTTGATTCGTGGTTGTGAAGATCAAGGTTTCTTACTTTTGTCCCCTAATTGATGATAACAAAAAGGGGAAGAATATATCAAAGATTGCAACTTGTAGAGCCTTGGTGATATAGCATGGTTTAAGCGGAAGTTCGTTATCTTTAATACATATTAAATTCAGGGGAAGTTTAGGCTTATTTGGTTTTGTCATTATCAACTAGGGGAAGATTGTTAGGAATTATTTTTGAGTTGATAAGACAAAAAATATGAAAGATGAAGGACCTAAAGACAATGGAAGAATTCTTCAATTAATGAAGAATAAAACACAAGGGACTTGCTTGCAAAAGAAGATTTACCTTTTAGTCCTTCGTAGTATTTTGTAAACCCTAATCCTCTAGTATATAAAGAGGACAAGGGACATAGGGTTTTATGTGTGCACAACTACAGTAAAATATGTAGTCGACTAAAGAGGTGTGTGTGTGCATCTAGACGTTTTGTCATAGAAAAAAGTCTAGGGTTTATGAGCTTTCAAGATCATTTGATCCTTGTTATTGTAGATAGCACGTTAAATAAAATTGAAAGCTTTGTTGGGGAAAAACCTTGTTGAATATCTTTGTTCTTATTCCGCTTTGTTTTATAACTTGTGAACATTGATATTATCCTAGATAAAGGTCTAACAACCTAGAGTTAAAAGATCTAAGGAGTTATTAATAAACTCCACAATAGTTATGAGTATACCCCGGCTACTCCTACCCACTCATCTTCTGGTTCTAATTCTCTGGAAGAATTAGCCCAGAATATCTTAACTAACTTAGGTTTAGAACCTTCCCCGAATGATCCCTATATGCAAGCATATAATGGTTATATGCAAGCATATGGTGGTGATATTCCTACTGTACCTACTTAAACCCCTACTCCATCCATACCCCACTTTAATAGCTAAGATTGCTATGTTCCCTATGTAGCTTCCCCTCCCCGTAAGAAATTACGTATTATACCACCCTCGCCTCCCCCAGGTTTGAAATAGGAAATAGTTCTCTCTCTAAGTTCCCAACTCTATTTCTATTTCTCTCTCTAAACTTTCATCTCTTCTTCTTATTTCTTTCTTTAATTCAAACCATAATCACAAGAACCATACATGTTATAATTATGTGTATCCTACAATTGGTATCAAGAGCAAAGGTTTCATCTTAGGACTTGGTTTTCTCGGATTTGTACTTGGTTTTGTGGTTTATTTTTGGTTCGACTTGTCTCACTAAAAACATCCTTGTTTGATCTCGTTTAGTGATTTGTTGAGTAAAATTGTTGTACTTTTATGATTAAGGGTGTTAGATGAGACATGTTTTGTGGTCAAATAACTTGTTTCACTAGTCTAATAGTGATTTATGTCAATTCGTGAGGTTTTCTTGGAAAGTTTCTTTGTAGCAATTAACTTTCTGGTAAGACATTCGTGGTAGCGTTTAGGTTGATTTTGGTAGTGATTTGTATGTTTGCTTAAAGTGGAAAAGAGAACAAATCGCTAGAAAGCGACTTCTTTGTCCTGTTCATGGTAGCGATTAGCTCATTAGCTCAATCTAGCGTTTACCTCAATCTAGCGTTTACCTCAAGTTAGCGTTTAGCGTTTAGTTGTGTTCCAGCAATTAGCTCATAATAGCGTTTAGCTCGAGTTGGCGACTGGTCAAGAGTTAGCCTTTAACTAAGTGTTAGCGATTAGTGGTTAGCGATTTACAAACAAGAATCATAATCATAAAAGGAAAGAAAGACTTCTAATAATCAATACCACCCATTGTACATCATTTCAGTTTCAAGTCGACTATAAAAAGAACAATAAAGATCTCAGATTTCTCGTTTTGGTAACCAAAGGATCATTCAATTGAAATAAACCACAAGAGAAAGTCATCATAGATCTATTTTTTTTCCTCCCTTCGATACAACAAAGTAATTCAAGACACAACCAACACCTCACTTTGAAAAGATCTCAGTTTATCTCTCGTTGTAATCAAGGTTATATCTAGACCATTAAAAGGTCATACAAACGAAAGTATAAAATCATCATAGATCTCTATTAATATTCGAACCATATTCAAGAAAGAACAAAATCAATGATGGCTCATTCCTTCTTTGAATCGGCGTGTATACAAATTGTGAACAAGAAAACATCGTCAATCTAATTTTTAAAGCTTAGCTTCATTTATATCCGAATAACTGAAAAGAAGGACTAAAACAAGATTGTTTCAATCTATTCTTTGGTTCGGTTCAATCAAACAAAAAGAAAAACGAAACAAAGATCTCAGTTTCCCACTCGTACTCACAAACCATTTATGATTCAACAAGAGTGAAGGACTACCATCATTGATCATTTTTGAAGATAGACACTTCTTTTAATATCCGAACAACTTTAAAAGAA
The DNA here is from genome assembly GCA_014162995.1 of Artemisia annua. Lineage (NCBI taxonomy): Eukaryota > Viridiplantae > Streptophyta > Magnoliopsida > Asterales > Asteraceae > Artemisia > Artemisia annua. The sequence continues at coordinate 5,402 of LBNU01027824.1, read as the reverse complement.
AAACAAAAACCTTAAGTTTTCATCTTTCTATTGATTCGGTTCAACAAAAAAAATAAAAACGAAACAATAATTTAAACGTGTTTCCATCTGTTCTTTTCAATAGATTTAATGAGATAAGATTACAACAAGTATGAACCTACCTTGAATCTTTATTAGAAGTTGTGAACAAGTACTTCTCCAAGACATATCTATATGTTTGTCTTGGTTAAAAGGAAAAAGGAGTCGAGTGATTCATACTTTTATGCTCGGCTCTGATTACCAAAGAGGGTGAGATTTTTGTTGGTGGCTGCCAAAGTGAGTGTCTGCGTATTTTTGGTGTGAGAGATTAGGGTCACTAAGTTTTAGGGTTAAGAGTGATTAGTGTGTTATATATCATGATATTAGGGTAAGTATTTTTTTTAGATTGGGCTGCTATCACTAATTGGAATTAACAATTTTCCTTGGGCTTGCTATATCTCTCGGTTGGGCTGATTTGTTAAATATAAGGGATGAATTTTTTGTTATACAAAAGTTGGGCTGTTTGTTTGAGGGACGATTAGCTTATTTCTTCTAGGGACGATTCTTTTTGCGGTTGGACATATTTTATTTGTTTTGTTAGAACCAAGAGACGAAATTTTATTTACCGTTATTTTTCGGGTTTAAGTATTTCTCTTGGTACTAAATTGTTGTGATAAATCTTGGACAACGGTTTGAGTGAGCTTCAAGAATCCGAGAGTGAGAATAATTTTGGGCTGAGATATTGTCGGGTTTATTAGATATAACTACGGTGTTTATTTGGATTCACTTAAACTCATTTCAACCAAACCAAAGCACAACTAAACAACATATCACATTGTCTATTACCGCTCTGTCTGTTATCAAATTCACATTCAAGCAATCATCATTTCACGGTTTCTTCTTGATTTTGTAAAATCCCGCGAAAGAATCTATTTCTTGGTTTAAATCATAGAATTGTAAAATCCCGTGCACGTTCATATCATGTCAAATTCTTCGGATTCAGTCATAACTGTGATACTCAACTTGTATGACATGATCGATGAACATAAGATTCCCAACAAAGTTCAACTGACAAACGTTGGTGAACAGAGAAACGTTGTTGTATCAGATATTGCGAACATGGAATCTTTGTGTTTGAATGTGCAAGAGAGTGAAGTGCAACAGGCACAACAAGTGATTCACGATGCCAATTAAAGCTGCATAGAATGTTTTCGACAACTTCATTCACACCTTTCGGTACTTTTAGAGGGAACTGGAATCAAGATGGGATTCGAACGTGCATTTGCAACACTCTTTGGTCAAGATGTTCAGACCTTCACAGACACACTGATCCTTAACTTAGATCAACTACAACAACAACTTGACAAAGGAGAATCTTCAAAAATTGGATCCATAGCTGCCCTTTGTGTACTCAAAAAACAACTCCAAGTGTTCATCGATTCAAAATTCACTATGGATTATGATTACAATAGTCAGATGACATTAAAGTGTTTTGCTGATCACACAGGAATCGAGATTGACACGTTTAGAGATACACTACTAATTCTCATGGGTAATGTCAAGGCGTTCATTAATGAAAGGGAGCTGATTCAACAATGCAGTGATACTACGGTTGGTAAGCATGATACAAATGACAGCTCTTGGACTTATGCTACTCATGGCATTGATATTAATCACAGATCAGAAAATGTCCAAGTTCCATCTACTGAGGTACGTGTCACTGATCAACATGATGTGCTTTCTAATGAACGACAACATACTGATCAAATTAAACCCACTTATGACACATATTTATTGGAAAAGAATGATAGCAATATCATTTCTGATTCAACAAATATGAATCATAAAGGGGGAGAAAGTGATCAGTATGTTGAACATGATGAGTCAAGTTCTTTGTTTACGGCTGAGTCTTTTAAATCAAATGATATGGTTGATAAAGAAGTTTTTAATGAACTTTCAAACAGATTTTTACAACTTGAAAAACATTGTATTTCACTTGAAATCGCAATGCAACAAAAGGAAGAAAGTTTTCAAACTAACCAACCATGTAAAGATCCGGAACTTCCTGATTTTCGTGAATTCTTTATGATTAATGATTTGAAAGCCCAGATAGAAGCCAAAAACTTGACAATCAACAACCTGAAAAAACGTATTACTGAGTTGTGTGATATGTGTAATGAAGTTATGGTTAAACATGACTGTGATATTATTGAATTGGAACATAATGTGGCTAAATTACTTGACGAAAATGAGACTTTGAAAATTCATTGCAATGAAATGTGTGAGTCAATCAAAGAAATGAAAACCAAAACTGTTGAGCAAACAACGTCTTTGATTGCCAAAAACGATGAATTCAAAGCTCAACTTCTGGAAAAGGGTTTCACAATTACAGCTGATGTGTGCTATTTTACACATACTTTTGACCTTAGTTTAAGTGTGTAAAAGACCAAAAACTAACGTGAAACGCCAAAGATATAGTGTTTTTGTGTTTGTGACTGTGCAGGAAAGGATATTGCATAAATGGCATGAAAACCAACCAAAAAGCCCTAAACGAGCACGAGATTTGGAAAAGAGTCAAGAAGCCGAGTCAACGATGAAATTTGCTTAAGTAAAGCCCGTGACGATGTTTTCATTACTTAAAAGCTCATGAATATGAAAGAGACACGTAATCGAAGATTAAAGATGATTATCATATATAAGCTTCCCAAATTCGAGCAAGTGATCACTTTTATATCATTGAAGACTTTTTGAAGACTCGTCAACATATTTCCTCAAGATTACAAGGACTAAAGTTTACTTTTTAGAAGTCGTTTAGTAGTGTAATAGAAGTTTATGTGTCATTTCATAAACAATATGAGTTGAGGGGGCTAGATGTAAAAGGAATCCACCATGGATCCCTTAAATACCACCCTTAAGCTTCATTTTGAAGCTAGTCTTCATTTTTATTTTAGTCTTCAATTTCCTTTTAATTACATGTCATTTATTTTCTTGTCATTTATTTTAATGTAAGTTTTATTTTAATGCACTTTTAATTTTCATGTCTTAATTTACTTATTGTCATTTAATCTTTATTGTCTTAATCTTTACAAGGTTTTTTTTTCTTAATCTTTACAAGCTTTTATAGATTTTCTTGTCACCTTTGCATGGTTTTTATTTGAGTCGCATAAAAAAGCTTATGGGTTAGGGCTTGCAAAATAAGTCGTGGCTTATTTGCTTATTTTTAAGCTTATTTTAGTGTCTAAACGTATTTTTATTAAGTTTTCATAAGTTTTATTTACTTTTTATAAAATTTTCTCACGTTAAAAAGTCCAAGTTTTTTTTATTTTAGGGTTTAGCGAGTTTGTATTTTTTTTCTTAGCGAGTATGTTTTAATTTTAGAGTTAGCGAGTTGGGTTCAAAGTCCAGCGAGTATTACCTTAAGTCCTAGCGAGTATCATGTGTGCTAGCGAGTTGGGATCAAAAGACCTAGCGAGTTTGGGTACATGATAGCGAGTATGAGCTTGGCTATCCTTTTTCTTAGCGAGTATGGCACTACTTCTAGCGAGTATGTTTGTCTTTCCAAAAGTCCAGCGAGTATGGTTTTGAAAACTTAGCGAGTATCACTTTATTTTGGTAGCGAGTATTGTCATTTTTTGTTAGCGAGTTTGTGTAAAAAACTTGTAGCGAGTATGGGATTTTTAAAACTAGCGAGTATCATTTTATTTTATAGCAAGTTTGTAGTTTCATGCGAGTATGGTCTTGGTGTCTTAAGTCTTTGAGTCGTGTTGAGTCGAGTCTTATTTTCTTCTCTTCATTTCTTATTTCTTTCACAAGTCGATTAACTTCTTTTCACCTCATCGTTCTTCAGGAGTTTCTTATCTTTTTCCTAAACTTAGCTCTGATTTTCTTTAATCTTTTCACTCAATTATTTATTTTCACTTTTTATTTTTCTTTAAACCATTTTCTTTTCTTTCTTAATAAATAAATCTAAAAACCTAAAAAACATTTCCCGTTCTAAGTTTCTTTTCTTTCTTGATTTTGTTAGCTTTTCTTTCTTCTTTTATTGTTCTTTATCGTTATGTTTTCTTTTCTTTTTTATTTTTAGTTTTCTAACATTAACTTTTATAAGTCTACAAAGTTTAGAGCGTAACTAAAAACACAATCATCTTAACCACATTCCATCACATAACTCACGTTTTAACGCGAATCACATTCAACCCTCGTTGGAATAAGCCCGTGGTTTACAAAGCTCACCGCTTGTTACCGCGATCAACAGCGTTAAAAAATGAGCCCTTAGAAAAGCAACAGGAAATAGTGTAACACTAATTTGCAAAAACCATCCAATCTGCGGAAACCGTTTTCACAATCGAATAGAAACCAATCATTAGACAACCGACTGGGGTTATAGATCTGAACGACCAAAATCTTCAAAAACATAGGTTTGCCATCCCAAGTTGATTCCGAACAATTTGGACAAACCATCATACAGCAATTATTTTGGCCCAGTAATGTGGCTTAAGCATTCCGAATACTCAACAAGACTACCCCTAACACCCAACTCCTTACATTATTCAAACAGTGGCAAAACGACGCATTACAAGTTCAAATTATAACATCCAATGACCTTTACAAGACTATGATCAGAAAAGGCTAGGAGAAGAGCATATACTTCATAAGGATGAATCTTTTAGGCTCACAAACTTTGTTTATGCCTCCTTGTTTAGTGAGGAACACTACTAAAGGTTTCAACCTGTAAGTAGGATTTATAGAAACGGTCTCTCAATGCATACGAGCATTCAAAAGACCTAAAACTTCTCCTAGGAATACAAACTACTCAATCTTGAAGAATAGGAAATGACGAATGTTACACTGCCGAATTTTCTTTAAATCTTTTCAACTCAAGTTTATTTTTCTTTTCACTTGTTTTATTTTCTTTTAAACATTTTCTTTTCTTTTCTTTAATTAATTAAATCTAAAAACCTAAAAACATTTTCCGTTCTTAATTTTCTTTTCTTTCTTTTGTTTTGTTTAGCCTTTCTTTCTTTCTTTTATTTCTTTTATCGTTAATGTTTTCTTTTCTTGTTTATTTTTAGTTTTCTTAAACACGTTTTACTTTTATTAAGTCTTAAACAAAGTTTAGTAGCGTAACTAAAATACAAATCATCTTTAAACCCATTCACATCATATAACTCACGGTTTTGAACGACGAGATCCATTTCAACCCTCGTTGGGACTACGACCCGTGGTTTACAAAGCTTCACCGCTTGGTTTACCGCGATCAAGTTTTTGGCGCCGCTGCCGGGGAGCGGTTGATAAGATTAAGTTGTTTGATCGTTCGAGAGTTGTGATTTGAAGACCCTTCTTTTAGAAGTTAACGCTTTTTCTTAAAAACAAAAACAACAAAAAAAATTTATAAAACCTATAAA